>PVIR01010756.1:0-48872 GCA_004026965.1 Petromus typicus | reverse complement strand
TGGCAATTGATTTTGATAATTCCACCATTTCTTTAGCCTGTCAAAAAGAAAGAAAGAAAGAAAAAAAGACTGAAAAGAAATAATGGCCCCAAAATATTTTCTAACAAAATATATATTCTCAAAGTGGTGTAACAACTGGTATGAAAATGACATATACCTTGATCATTAACTTGCTGAGGTCTTCAAAGGCCTGAAATGAGGAAAGGAGTTTTTGTTGGTATCTGTTTAAAGAATTAAAACATTTTAGGGCCAGGGATTTAGCTCAGTGGTTCCAGCGCCTGTCTTGCAAGTGCAAGGGCCAGGGTTCGATCCCCAGTAACCACATACAATACTGGGCATGGAGACTCACACTCAGCAGCAATCAGTACCACATACCACAGTACCGGGTGTGACACCTGTAATCGCAGCACTTGGAAGGCAAAGGTAGGAGGATTGCTGTGATGTGAGTTTGAGGCTGAGCTCACGGCCAGCCTGAACTACAAAGCAAAACCCTGTCTCAAATAAATAAATAAGACATTTTAAAGCAGTAAAGCACTGCCCTTTATTTTCTTCCCTATGATATAAATTTATGAAGTTTTCTTAAACATAATTTTAAAAATGATTTAAATACATATAGCTATTCTAAAAGTTACATATAAATAGTATAGTTACACATAAATAGTATAAATAGTATAATAGTTACATATAAATAGTTATAAATACATATAGCTATTCTAAAAAACAAATCAAAAATATCTAGTTTTCAAAAACATAATTGTTATTATTGATCAAACATGAAAACATACAGCTTACAAAATATTACCCACTGCATTTAACACAATAAGAAAATATGTCATGGGTCTTCTTAAGAAGATTGAGAATCAAAGGCATTTTGAGTTTTTACTGGCTGAAGACAGCAATATGCAGCTGCAGGAATACTTTTGGGGACACAAAAATTCTACTGTAGTAACAAGTATGATTTACCTGTAACAGTAAGCCTAAGCCTCTCAAGTATTAAACCTTTCATACCTATGAATATGGCAGATATCAGACACACAAAAAAATTCGGATTTCAGATATGGTAGAACATGTCTGTAATATCAGCACTCTGGAGGCTGATATTAGGTGTCGTGAGTTCAACACCAACCTGAGCTACATAGTGAGTTCAAGTTAAGCCTACACTACATAGCAAGAAGCACTCAAATATCACCAAAGATATATGAATAAAACCTCTATTGATTCATTTATTACAACAGGTATCCAAAAGCCTCTTCAAATTTAATTGGATATGTTTCTAATAATTATTTCAAGTTAATGAAAATTTAGTCCATATAGTGGTCTTATATATATATAATATGCACTATTCTACACATACTATATAATCATGACACTGTCATCATGGCTTAGATCAGCTTATATCCACCCATCGGCAGGAAAGTATTCTTCATCTGCTAACGGATTTTGTTAAAGAATAGAGTGCTGTGTAAGATCCTTATGGCCAGCCTACTTAGGCTTACAAGGAGAACAAAGGAGAATGTGCACACACCTAACAGGAATTTCCTCAGATAAACAAAAAGCTTGAATAATGGATTCTTATCAGCCACCACCAGCAGATGCAGGAAACTCTTTGTGGGAAGCTCTGGGCACCAGCTCTGAAACTAAGTCAACTGTAACATTTAAATGGGAGGCAAATCATACACAGAAATTTTACATACTTTTTCCTCTGATTATATAAAATACTAATATGCAGATTTCTTTTACTTGTGTAAAGAAAACTAGTAAGACAGAATTTTATGTGGTAAATCATTTATTATATTTTCATAGAAAAAAATTCCTAAATAATGAGTCCACATAGTCATCTATTAGGTTTTAGTGATTATATAGTCAATAAAAAGAATATAATTATGGTCCAGAAGTATCTATCAAAGATTTTAGCAATTATAAAATACAAATAAAAGCTTCTTTACTTTTCTATTATTCTAAAATTTAAAATTAACCAGTTACCAAAAAAATGGATGGGAAATCTATAGTAAAAATTAAATCAAGATGGAAGATGCACACACCCATTTATTTTATCTGCCAGTTTACAGAAATTTCTACTGCTCTACCACACCTAGGAGCAAATTTCCATTCCCAAATTTGAGGAAGATGGTACCTGTTTTAAAATCACAGGTAACTTCATAAGCTGACTTATAGAATTATTTTGCTACTAAGTTTCAGATATTACTTTGGTTATTAGTTTCAGTGATTATTAATATACTTTTTGAAGTTCCATTTTCAATGCTCTCAGTTCTGCACCTTAATATATTCCTTTCCCTCTACCTGGACTTGCTGGTAACGACTAGCACCTATTCATCTTTCAGGCCTTCAATTCTTTTTAGTTTTTGTTTTGGGTACAGGGTCTCACTTTGTAGTTCAGGCTGTCCCTAAGCTCACTATGTAGCCTAGGCCTACCTCAAACTCACAGCAATGCTCCTGCCTCTGCCTCTCAAGTGCTGGGATTGCAGGCATGAGCCACCATGCCCAGCTCTGTGCTATGTAGTTACCGGGGACTGAACAAAGGACCTTGTGCTTGTGAGGCAGGCACTGGAACTCCTGAGCTAATTCCCTGGCCCAGGCCTTAAATTCTTGTTCTGGCTATTAACAAACTTTCTGTGTCTCCAGTAGCAATTGAGGGCTGTGCCATGTGTTCCTGCTATAGCCTCGTTTTCTCCTCCGAAGACGCTGTTCCCACTGTAGTCAGTCCCTTGTTTGTCTGCCTGTGCGTGGCCTGCAATCACAGTATCTACAGCATCCACGTCTATGCGGGGTCCAGCAAAGTAGAGACAAGCCCCACCTGCTCAATAAGTCACTGATCTACACGATAGAACATAATGCTGTATAGAATCCTTCGCTACACAACTCTAGGAGAATTAGACTGAATTAGAATATACTATAAATTGAGACAAAGTTTATTTTGAACATAACACCAAGTTAGAGTGATCACACTCAGAAAAAATAAAGAAATAATTCAAAATAAAAATGCACTGTTCGATGCCACCTCCCTAAGAAAATACCAAGATACAGAACATACCACTAGCTGTTGCTGAAGGAGGACAGGGTCGGCACCTCCTAGGTGACAAAGAGAGTATCAACATGGTGCATGCTTGCCTACAAGTCCAGAGAGCTGAGGGCTCATCCCTCTGGTGCCAAATCTAGTCACCAGCTCTGAGACAACTTCTTCTCTGGAGAATAAGAACCTTCAAATGCCAGAATGGCAAGACTGTTTAGAAATAGAGAGAATCCTGAAAAGATGGGGACTGTGTTGGTATAGTTTTTGAACTGCTTCAAATCCCAGCATAAAAGTGAAGAAGTTCAAGTCTGGTTGGGTCAAGCACACTGCACGCATGTATGGCTCCTAGCAAGGTCAGGGATGCCAAAAGGAGTTCGAGCATGCTCACTCCCATGTGTAGAAACTGGCCTATAGCCGCCTGGGGGCCTCCCGTTCCTCCTATAGTCGTGACTCCTTCACTAGTCCAAGAGCTAACCATAAAAGGTAAAAAGCTTGAGCCCCATCAATCAGCTACAGCCCCGTTGCCCTATGCACTCAAGCCACGCCCACTCACCATGCTCTATATAAGCCTATGTAATCCTCAGTAAAGACCGATGTGTTCTCTGAAATGTTTCCTGGAATCTGTGTGGTAGTTCTGCACACTCCTGCTCAGGGCCACCGAACCTGATCCTCGGCCACGTACTACCCAGACGCCGAGAACGACTACATGAAAGCAGTCAGGGAAATCACATCTTAAAATCAAAAGTCCATAGGTAACACATATCACCAAATTAAATGTCACAGTACTGGCAAAACTTCCAAGATACAAGCAGAGAAATCTGTATGATACCAGAATCCAGGTAGAAAAAAGAAAAGGGAAACAACAGTGGTACTGACGGATCTCTGCATAAGAGAACCTCAAAAGAAACAACAGGTGCTGAGTAGAAAGCAAGGCAGGCCAATGTGAGGTCAGTGCCTAAAACTGAGAGGCTCCCACCCACTCCAACAGTGGCTGGATGCCAGGTATTCCCAGTAGGGACTAATGGGAATGAAGGAGCCTAGGAATTCTTGAAAAGTGACCTGTCAGGTGTCCTTTGCAAGACAAAAACCCACAGTGGGGAGAAGCCACTGAAAAAGGAGTCAGAACTGAGCAAGTGGGAATGACACAGAAGAGTTAGGTCCCGCTGCAAACAAGGGACAGGAGCAGGACAAAGGGTCACTGAACGTAAGTCACTGTTATTTGTAACGCTACAGGAAAACAGCTGAGGAGGGAGCAGGCCATGTGGAGGAAGAATGTTACTATGAACTAGACCTTCCCCTAAAAGTTCTGGAAAACTAATTTTACATGAAAATAAGCCATAGCAAAGGATCAAGGTCAAATCCTACATACAGTTATTATAAGAAAAAAGACAACATGGAGCAGAATAACACAATGCAAACAATAAAAGCATGCCAAAAACATGTAATTATGGATCAGACCAAAATGTAACCTTTTATTTCAAAGTAAGCTAAAAAAAATGCTAGTATAATGATACAAGGTATAAAAAAACAGTATAATGAAGAAATGTGGTATGAGATTCAGGAAAGGGTTAAAAATTTAAAAATTACTTTAGAACTAAAGCCTATGAATGACATTACACAAAAGTGAATAGCTTGGTGTGGTGGCCCACACCTGTAATCCTAGCACTCAGGAGGCAGAGGCAGGATTGCTGTGACTTCGAGGCTGGCCGAGGCTGCTACATTAAGTTCAGGGCCAGCCTGAACTACAAAGTGAGACCCTATCTCAAAAAAAAAAAAAAAAAAAGAAGTGAATAAACAAAACAGTTAAAGATTTTTTAAAAAGTGGCAAATTTTTTTAAATAAAAAAAGGTATTTAAAAAGAAAATTACAAGCCAGGCATGATGGTGCATGCCTGTAATCATAACACTTGAGTTCAAGGATAGCCTGGGCTACAAAGTGAGTTCAGAGCCAGCCCCCAATACAAAGTGAAACCCTGTCTCAAAAAAAAAAAGAAAGAAAGAAAGAAAGAAAATTACAAATAGTGAAGATGGGCAGTAAAGGTACAATGTACAGCTAACTCCATCTCAAAAAGCAAAACTCAGGACAATTCTTGAAAATTAGACCAAAAAATTCCTAAAAAATTTTGAAATTATATAGTAGAAAAAACATTGTATATCTAAGAATAACAATCCAGGATGACTATTACAAACACACCGTTCAGTAAAATTACTGGGTTTTAAAAAGGAAAATGGCAAGTAACTTAAGAAAGAAAAAAATTAGACTGCCACTGCTCTTTGATACCAATAGTTCAAGCTAGACCAAAAAAGCAAAGGTAATACAAGGAAAAGAAATGTGAACCACAGACGTTAAATTCAGCAAACTGTCCATCTACAAGGAACACAAGCACACCAGAGACAAGGAATACTATTCCTATAAGCATTTCCAGAAAAAGCTGCTAGAGAATGGGATAAATAAATAAGAAGGTATGAGTGGAGGGCTGAATGTTGAGATAGTACAGGTATTGTGTAACTGCCTTTAATGTGGAAAGTGTAGGAAGAACAGACACGAAAGTTATTCTTAAAGCTGTTTTAAGAATTATTTGGTAGTGCTAAACTGAATTTAAACTGAAAGGATTGTGGCATTTCATATAACAAAATCCTATCCCTCCCCACTGTAAAGCTTTTTTCTCATTGCTGAAACAAAATACCTAACAACTCTGATGCTAAAAAACATGTAAAATTTTACTATAAATGTGCAATTATCAAAGTCTATATATACATGAACACCTACCAGGTCAAATGTCCTTAACTCTTCAACAATAATCTCTATCTTTCAATTAGTAATCCTGAATAGGCATTTAATAACTATTAGCTTTAGGCTAAGGCAACAAGGCTAATCATGGACTAAAACTTCCAAACCTGTGAGCTAAAATAAATCTCCTTCCCTTATAAATTCATTATCCAAAAATGTTGTTACAGTACGTATACTAACTGCTTAAGAGAATTTAATCATAATTGGCATTCCAAAATAGTTCTTTCTCCTTCACTTGAAGGCCCTCACTTTTTAATGAAGTTTCAGGAAGACTGTAATGTACAACACTCAGGGTTGTCTCTGAGTAGAAATGAGAGGCTGACTGAGCTATTCTTTGTTTGTTTGTTTTTTAGGTTTTTTGAGACAGGGTCTCACTTTGTGGTTCAGGCTGGCCCTGAGCTCAGCCTCCAACTCACATCACAGCAATCCTCCTGCCTCTGCCTCCCAAGTGTTGGGATTACAGGCGTGAGCCACCACACCCGGCACTGTGGTATGTGATACTGGTTGCTGCTGTGCGTGAGTGTCCACGCCCAGTATTGTATGTGGTTAACCCGGGATCAAACCCGGGTCCTTGCGCTTGCAAGACAGGCGCTGGAACCACTGAGCTAACTCCCTGGCCCTTGTTTGTTTTGAGATAAGGTCTCACTTTTGTAGTTCAGGCTGGCCCTGAGCTCAGCTCAGAACTCACAGCAATCCTCCTGCCTCCGCCTCCTGAGTGCTGGGATTATAGGCTTGAGTCACCACGCCCTGGAACTGTGGTATGTGTGCTGATTGCTGGTGGGCGTAAGTCTCCACACCTGGCACTGTTGTATGTGGTTACCGGGGGTCAAACCCAGACCCTTGCACTTGCAAGGCAGGCGCAGGAACCACTGAGCTAAATGTCCGGCCCTAACTGAGCTATTCTTAATGAATGCCTGGTCCCCAGGTAGTCATTAGTATAAAACTGTGGTTGGTAGCTGGCCAGGGACAGGAACTACAAAATATCATTCTTCAACTAAGTTAGCCAAACTTCTAAAGTAAATACACCAGAGACCTCAAACTCATTAGGAATATCTTCTGATCAATTACATCTTTTAAATTTACATACAATTTTGTTTTCAACAGAAAACAAATATGTGTTTCTTTTTAGAAAAAGCTTTGAAAACATGCTTTAAATTATGCCAGCCTGACACACTTCTGTTAAAAGGGAACAGGACCGTGGAACTCCAAGCAAACTAAATATATTCCAAGATACAGAATGGAATGCTACAAGATGTGTCCGAAAGAATGAACACAAATGGCTAAAAAATACGGCTGACCAACACTTAAGCGTTACCTCCGAAATGTTTTTGTCAGTTTCTTTTCTTTTTTCTTCCAGTTTCCTTTCAATACCTACAATTCCAACAGCCCTTACTCTTCCTGGCTGGGGGAAAACAAAAGTACAACATGAAGCACATAAATTGGGAAGGAAACAAAATATTTTTTAACTACATTGTGTTTTCAATGGCGGGAAAGGACCCACAAAGAACCAAAGAAAAACAGCACACAATTCCATCTAGCTTCCGTTCAAAACACTCCTCTGTTCTGGCACTACACAGTAGTATTTAAATCATTAAAGAAAACCCAAATATTTCTATGTATTTTACATATAAATTGTATTTCTTCTTATTTTTATTCTTTAGGAAACCATCATGTATCTAATTACATAATAGGGTCTCAAATGTACAAATTATCTGGTATTAAAATTTTGGTATTTGATGGTTATTTTCCCAGTTACTTTCACAAATTTCAATGTTTGTCCATTGCCAGTGATTAAATTAAACACTGTAAAAATTAATTTTTTACCAGAATACAATTTTGTTTTTTGGCAAGTTCTATAATGACGGTCTTTTTCTTATTTAAGATCTAAGTACAGAGTTAAAAATACTAGATTAGCAAATAGTTTGAAAAATACCTGAGATCCTCTATTTGTTTGCAGTGACTGGGAAACTGGCATATTCTCCCATCTCCTCTGTGTCATTTCTTCTGACAAACGCCTATAAAACTGTTACGTACACACATTAACCATAAAGGAGTCAGTTAGGCTGTGGTTTCTTTGCACAATTACCACATAACTTTTTTTCAGTATAAAAGTTCATTCACTCATTTGCAACAAGCCTGGAGTTCTGAGGCATCAAAGGAAAGCAAAGGAAGTTCTTTTCTTGGACCAACTTCAAAAAGCACAAAGAAAGCAAAAAAAAAGCAGGGCGGGGGGCAACTGTTTATATAAAGGGGGCTATTCTCAACAAAGAGATGAGTGACAGTGAAATAAATAGACTTACTTCAAACAATCCTGCATATGTGGATTGTTTTCAATCTATAGAGAAACAAACACAATGCCAGAAAAAAAAAATAACTATTTTCCATGAAGGAAACAGAATAATTTGTCTAGTTAAAATCTGAAGCCAAAACTTAGGGACAAAACATACATAAGCTCACTTAAAAAAAAAAAAAATCAAATTAGTGAGAATGACTGATCTATCACCTCTATGCATTTATTTACACATGTAGGTACTACCGTGTGAGGAGCAGTGGTTAAAGCACTACTGAAAATGAAACATAATTTCTGATGTTAATGGGAAGACAAACACATTAATGTTTTAAGAATATCTGTACCATAACTTAATCAGACACACAAATTATTATAACTGTAGCATAAGCACTGAAGTGATTCAATTTTTTAAAGTTAATCAAAATAGACTGCCTAATTTAAGGTGAGTGAGCTTTCATCTCTCTTGTGACCACACCTGCCTGTTTTCTGCTCCCACAGTTTAAGATATGGAAAGATTTTATACAGTAAGAACAGTAAGTACGTTGTATAACATTACCTTCCATTATACACACAAACACACACACACACACACACACACACACACACACGCCCAGCTTTATTCATTTAAACTTACCTCGATCTGGCCATGTTCTTTGAAAGACAGCTTGATGTAGGAGTTCTTACTACTTTGGAATGGGCCAGGTTCTTTGTTAGGAGGAGCGGGGTGTAGATGAACGACTATTTTGGCACTGAAAACAGAGCACAGTAATATAAATAATTGCTTTTTAGGGGCTGAGGATTTAGCTCAGTGGTTCTGGAGTCTGCCTTTCAAGCGCAGGGCCTGGATTCCAGCCCCAGTAACCACATACTACTGTGCCAGGTATAGTGACTCACGCCCACCAGCAATCAGTACCACATACCACAGTGCTGGCGTGATGGTTCCTGCCTGTAATCCCAACATTCGGGAGGCAGAGGCAGGAGGATTGCTCTGAGTTCGAGGCTCGCCTGGGTTGTCTAGCAAGCTCAGGGTCAGCCTGAACTACAAAGTGAGAACCCATCTCAAAAATTATTTTTTTTCTTTTTAAAAAATCAGTAACTTATTTTCGTAACTTTTAATAGATTTCAAATCACTCTTAAATTCATCTATAAACAATATCCTAAACAGCAATCTTTTAAAGTTTATATTAAATTTATTACCAATGAATCTTCCAAAAATATTTAAAACTTTTAAGCTCTGAACCAAAAAGCTTCACATTAATAGCTTCACATTAATATATATGTTAAATAAAGTGTTGTTGGGCTGGGGATTTAGCTCAGTGATTCCAGCACCTGCCTTGTAAGCACAAGGCCCCAAGTTCAATCCCTAGTAACCACATACAGTGCCAGGCATGAAGGTGGTGGCTCATGTCTGTAATCCTAGCCCTTGGGAGGCAGAGACAGGAGGATTGCTAAATTCGAGGCTTAGTTCAGGACCAGCCTAAACTACAAAATGGGACCCTGTCTTAAGAAAAAAATTAAATAAAGCATCATTTTAGAAAACAAGCCTAAAATAAATCTGCAAAATTTTGAGTGGGCTTTGACTAATTTTCCAGTAAAAAGTCAGCCCTGAAGATTTCAAGGGGGCCTACAATTTCTGCCAAAGCATACTATCTTACTCATTTGAAAACAAAATGTGAGAACTTATCTGTGAAACTGGCCAGCTGATATTTTATTAAAATTTGATCCAAAACTAACATTCTACAGTGTCATTTGTTGGAAAATGAGTCTTATTCAACAGCACGATCTAGAAAGAGACCCAGCAGGAAAAACAACTCTCAGAATGTCACTGCCCCAGGAATATAAGCTACTATTATTTTTATGACTATGGTTATCTTCTATGCTATTATAAATACCACCATATTTGTTCAGCTTTACAAGGTCTGTTTTTGACACTTTTTCAATCTGCTCGATAAACAATGTTCCATAAAGATTAGGAAAACTAAAAACTTCATAGTGAAAATATCCTGAATACTCAGTTTAGAGCCTTTTATTTATGATCACATTACAGATATGCCTATTACAGTACTCGATTTTACTTTTATTTGGGCCTATTTATTGCCAAAATAACAGTGTAACACTGAAACATCATGTATTGGGCCTCCGTGTAAGGCATGCTTTTGTTAGCGAGCTAAGGCCAGCCTTGTCAAGACTGTTCATCTATTCCTTTGTGGTGAGCATCTGTTTGGGTTTTATTTTGTTGTTGTAGTACTGGGGACTGAACTCAGGACTTTTGTAGGTGTGGCACTGCTAAGCTAAATCCCGGGTCTTGAACATCTTTTAAGACAGGTGAGCAAATGAACTCTGCTAGCAGAATCATTCAATTACCACATTTCATCAAATTTTAAATTTATAAAATGAAAAGAATATCCTGTTAAAAGTCAGGAGCTGGGTATGTGGCCAAACGATAGAACCCTTGCCTAGCACTTGGCAAGCCCTGAATTCAATCCCTAGCACTAAAAAAAAAAAAAAAAGTTAAAAGGGGAAAAAAATAAAACCAGGTGTCATAGCACATGCCTATAATCTTAGCATTCTAAAAACTAAGGCAGGAGGATCTCAAATTCAATGCCAGCCTGGGCTATATAGGGAGATCCTGTCTCAAAAAAAAAGGTGAAAAACATTTATCTATAAATTAATATAACTGTGGTAATTATTTGAAAAGCAAAAGAAAATATGTGAAAAAAAGTCACCCTGACATATTAATTGAATTCCTCCTCAACGGGGATGTTTTAAAAAACAGACACTATTTTTAAAGTACCCTAAATACTTCTGTTACAGAGTTTAGATTACCTTAGAACATAGTAAACAAACCCCAGTGCTCTGGACTACCCATGAAGTTTTACTTCCTAGAAGGTATTACGACTAAAAAAATGAAAATGGACAGATATGAATTATATGTGGGGCAATCTACTCCAAAAATCTATGAGTTATTCTTGTCAAAATGTTGGTTAGCTTTTTTCTCTGACACAAATCTATTATGTTCATTATCACATTATGATTAAGGCATACACTGCATTTCCAATGAAGTCCAACGTCATTTAACCTCCATCAAAAAAGTCCAATTATAGTAAATCTAAATCTAATTATATGAAATCTATAGAAAAACAATTTCAAACCAATATTTGTTCATTAGTCTTCTGAACTGCACATTCACAGAAGATAAAGCCAACATTTCTACTCAAATCAGTAGAAACATCTCAGTCTGCATCTGTGCACCAGGGAAGCTGGGTCTCCTGGGAGTTCTAGGACCCCTGCATTTTATACTCATTGTCTAACTATGAATTGTGTCTCTTATTACTCATTTCTGCGGGGAGGGTACCAAGGATCAAACTCTGGCCCTTGTGCTTGCAACATGGACAGGGTTTCCCTAAGCTGAATTCCTGGCCTATTACTTTTATAAACATCTAGTTTTGCAAAATAACTACTATAACGTTTTAATTCTGATATCCAATACTCGAACAACTCAAACTTGAAAAATAACCGAATATTCAGTAGTAATAGCAGCAATGTCAGTTATCTTTCTCAAATGGGTCATTTCTGATATAAGTACTGAGCGACGGGCTCAGACGGGAAAGCCCAGGGTCTATGGAAATAAATAATGATAATTGGGCCATATTTATTTACTATGACCTGATGGTATCACTTTATTCATACTTTAAGAATGCATCTAAACTGGGAAGTCCTAGTGTAAAAGATAGCATTTTTGCAAATAAAGCATCTCACCTCTTTCCAATTCCAGCTGCCTGTTCCTCAATGAACACAATTTGGGACAACGGAATGGCCATGCAGCACTCCTAAGAGGAAATCAGTACAAGGTGAGACCCTTAACACTTGTCAAGAATCAAGTACAGTATGAATGTGCAATGTATCTTCAAGGGACTTAATAATCAAAATATTTAAAAAACAATAATGTTGTTTGATTCTTTAAATAAACAAGGAAAAGTGAAATACTGTGGTGGATTTTGCCAGGTGGAAAAATCTAAGAGGCTTAAAAGCAACTGTAACAATTTTTGTTTTACCCTCCCTCCTAGTTTCAGATTTTTCTTAGAAAAGTCTCAATGTGTGTATCACGTATATATTTTAGGAATGTGGATCAAAAACTCAGAAATCAAACTCAGGACCTTGTGCTTGCCAAGGAGGTGCAGCGCCACTGAGCTACACCCCCAGCACTAAGCAATGATTTTTTAAAATTATTATACAAGGACAAGTGTAATGGGAAATGCCTGTTACTTAGGAGGCTGAGGCAAGAAGACTTCTTGAGCTCACAAGTTTGCGATCAGCTTGAGCAACACAGACTTTGTCTCATAAATACATCAATATGACTGGTATATAATAGATCTAAAAATTCATTCAAATTTGCCACTTTACATAATACTCTTCTAGGATTAGTTTATCAACATATGGTTAAAGGATTCCCTATCTTTCAACAAAAGATTTCTATGCTAAGCATACAGAGAATTAGACAACAATAACAGGATATGAAATGTACTACTGATGGGGGTGATATAGTCGCTAAAGAAGCAAAACTTGGTTCCTGAAATTTAAAAAGTCAGATAGTACAACGGTTAATGGTCTTTCAAAAGGCTGCAATATGGCAGATTGTTTATGTACGGTGTTAAAATTTTAGGAAGGCTGGGGGTACAGCTCAGTGGCACAGTACACGCTTGGCATTTGTGCGGCCCTAGGTTTGAACCTCAGCACTCAAAACAAGCACAGCAGGGGAGTGATTACAAAAATGAAAACAGCTGTTCCAGCTCATCTTCCTGACAACACTTTGAAGTTAAAGTATATATACTCTCAAGCTAAAGCCCTTTGGAATGAAGATAGCAGGTCTCTCTATATATACACAGTTCACTTTCCACTCCCAGAAATTATAAAAATAGTGACTTAGAGGAGTGACTAAGTGGCAAATATCAGTGTAGATGAAACCACACCAGACTCCCCTCCTGATTCTCAGCCACCATCAGGGAGAGGGGGTTGTCGGGAGAGAGGATGCGTGAGTGCTCCCAGCGATAGCAGGATCATGCCCTGCTACCCTCCACACATCAGGGGGGAAGTAGGATCCGCCTGGTGTTTAAAGAAAGAGTCACCAGGATTCCCCTCCCGGTAACTACTGATTTTTCTAGAGCCAAAAGTGGGAAAATAGTCTTTGTACTAGAGACAGCCTGAGACATGCTTTTGACATTTTGAAAGGGAAAGTACGTCGTATCCATTCATAGTTTTGCCAAAAGGGAGGAAACTAAAAAAAATTAAAAATTTCAGTTATTTAAAACCCACGCCAATGGCCAGAGTTTCAATGGTGCAGTGCTCACCTATCATGTACCGGGTTTCATTCTCCACACCACCAAAAAATAAGTACATTAAAACCCGGAACAGATGTCAAAACCTGTATCTTACATGATTTTTCTGATCTCTCCAAATCAGCCGGTGTGTACTAAGCAGAAGGGTCCCAGCGTCAAATTTTATCTAGAAAGATAAGAACATTGAAGAATACTGTCACTTCCTGTTGTCCAGATTTTCTTCCTCATTAATCATACAATTCAAAGTTAAATCATAAATACTGTCAAATTAGGTGTATCATAAATTAAAAAGAAGCAATGCTGCATACTTTATAAACACAAGCTAATACACACAGAGTTAGGGAAAAATTACAAACAATCTAGTTATATCACAATGTTTTGAGTAGTTAAATAAATATCTGAATAATAGGACCCACATAAAGGTTAAGAGAATGAAGAGGAAAAAATATGACGTTAGTTTATTCCACACTCCAGACAATGTGGTCCTCAAACAGCGTGTCTGTAATGTATCCACTTCTACATATAACCAACAGACAAAGGAAATCACAGTGAAATGTTAATGAAGGGAATGCATGATATGGTTAATAAACTTCAGTGAGGAGAGACCTACTGCACCTCTAGCTTAAACGCACTCTTATAAAAGATACTCTCTGGGCTGGAGATTTAGCTCAGTGGCCCCATGTCTGCCATGAAGCTCAAGGTCCTGAGTTCAATCCTCAGTGGTTGGGGATACTTTCTACTGCAATACTTTGATAACTGATATGCCAGAGAAAAGACCTTACAAATTCACCATTTTCTTTTGAATCATTTTTTTAAAAAAACAAAAACAAAAACAAAAAACCAAGTACTCCTGGCATACAGTCTGGTTTCAACTGAATTTAAGGTATTTTAAAATTATGTTGTTGCAAATAAGTAACTTTTTTTTTTTTTTTCAGTTTTTTGAGACAGGGTCTGGCTTTGTAGTTTAGGCTGGTCCAGAACTTAGCCTTGAACTCAGCAATCTTCATGCCTCTGCCTCCCCGAGTGCTCAGATTACAGGTGTGAGCCATCATGCCCAGCACTGTGGTATGTGGTACTGATGACTGATGGGCTCGAGTCACCACACCGGGGATTGTGGTATGTGGTTATCGGGGATTGAACTCAGGACTTTGCGCTTGCAAGCCAGGCGCCAGGACCACTGAATCAATGGTGGTTCAGTCCCCAGCCTGAGTATCTTTGATTTTCTAAAAGCAAAGGCTCATATTTCATCAACTTGAGAGTGTATGATGATAAAGAGCAATACCTCTAGTTAGAAAACTGTATATGGGAGTATGGTCCATTGCTGAGGCAGTTAACAAGGAGCAAACATAAGCTACTGCTGCTTTAAGTGAAGAATTGTGTAATGGTTCCTGTCAGAGATTCCAGTGGATCATGACCTAAACTTGACGGGCAAGTTTAGGCTGGTTTGCTTGTGCCACTCAGAGCCAGAGTAATTTTAACTACAAGAAAGTCATTCAAACAGGCATTTGCTGAGTAAGGTCTTATTTCCTATTCAGTTATTTTTAAAAAACATTTTTATGTTATATAAGTCATACATATTCATTGTTGAAAAAGCTGGGAAAAATCTAAAGTCTAAAACAAAAAATGAAATTGCTGATTATACAAGCCAAATGTTACCCGTACACGCATGTATAACCTTTGAGACTATAGTTACAGGTCTATATTTATAGTTCTATTTTTATTTAGGAGGCCATGGTTAGCAATTCTTCTTGCTCATTCAGGCAATAATTCAATTAACTAACTTCATTGGTAAACATTCAGATTGCTTCGATTTCCCCCATATATATTAATAATATATATCACCTGAGATGAGCATCTTCATTTATAATATTTTTAGGCATCCCTCATTATTTCCTAGGGATAAATTCCTAAAACGTGAAATAGCTGCAAGGGAATAAACATTTTATAAATCTTCTAGTTTGTACTGCCAGCGCCCCACATTACACATTACTAATCTTCTTCCATTGTTGAAATTAGCTGAGGCTTTAGAAGTGTCTGTGAATTGAAACAAATGACCTGTCTCTAGTGCTTATGAAAACAGCGCATTATCCAGTCATAATGGGCCGGTGAAAACTGCCTGTAGAAACAAGCAGGCACCCAGTAATTCACAGAGGCGCTTGGGCTGTGGGAAGAACAGTCCCCCAAGTCTGGCTTGAAATTCTAGTTTCACCAACTGCTAGATGTGCACATTTGGTGGCTCACAATTTCCCCAACCATCACCCAGGGACCACAGTCCACCCTGGGAAGGGTCAGCTGTCTGAACACTGCGCCGAGCTCCTGGCAGAGGGACCGCTGTTCTGTGAGGTGCTCCAGGACCCTGGAGAAAACGGACTGGGTCTCATCAATGCAGACTTAAGTCCTGTCTCTCTTATCTGAGGTCTGAGGACACCTCATGAATCTGTCCAGGGAAGTAAATGGGATCACAGATACTGGGCTAGAAATACTATACTAGAAATATCACTAGGCTATACAGATACTGTACTAGAAATAAGGCTCCTGACACACGGTAGTGACTTTAATCATTCCGATGTTCAAAAAATTGTGTTTCACACCGTTGTGAGCCAGAGGACGGAGGCACACGCGCTGGCCTCAGGAGCTTCGACTGGCCCAGAAGGGCGCCCAGCACACCTCCCTCAGGACCGGGCTGGAGGGCTGAGCAGCCTAACTGCAGTCTCGGGCCTGGGAACCACAGAAGGGCCCGACCGGAGGCTGACAAGCGGGGCTGCAGGCTGACGACCCGGGGCTGCTTGCTGACCGAGTCCTCCGTTGACCAGGATCCTTTCCGCAGGGGAAGAAGCAAGGGCACAGCTCCTTCCCTCGGGAGTTGGTCTGCTCATCAGTCACACCAAGGAGTAAACAGGCCGGGACAGCTCGTAAGTGCCAAGGTGCGGCCCGACCAGGGCACGGGGCGAAGGTCTCAGAGCTCTACGTTAGTTCTGACAACCCTCCGCCAAGGCCCACAGTCACCAGTTCTACACTAGACGGAACAGTCTCCACGCAGGCTTTTCCCACGGGGCTGTTTTTCCTTAAACTCTGATACTTACAGACTTGTATGCTAAAACGACAGCAAAGATTTTAAAAGAAATATGAGAATGTGCTGGATTTTCACGCACAGGTCCTAACGATTGTGATTTTACATAGCTTAAATAAGCCAGAGCTGCACCACCGGAGGCGCGGTCCCAATCTGTGTACTGGTGAGGCACAGACTTATCTCCCAGGCCCTCGTCAAGGGAGAGGCCCAGAGGAGCCCGGAGCCCATAGGTCCCCATCAGCAGTCAGCTCCTGTTAGAATGGGCAGAATCAAACCCAGTGAGAGATGGGAGTGTGAAGCTTGCCATTTAAAATCGTCCCAAAGATGTAAACTTAGTACAAGATAAACACCTTTGGCCCATCGGTCAGAGAGCCGTGGACAGAGCACGTGAAAACTGGCAACTAAAAATGCTTGTGTGTAAAGGAGGTCACCTCCCCATTCCAACTTACTCATTTCACCCAGGCCAGGACATTCTGGAGTTTCACCCAAGTACACACAACATATTTATTTATAGTCCATATTGTCTTCTCGATTTGCAAAGCCATTTTCTAAGACTGACGCTTGTACTGTAAGGCAAGGCTTACATCACTTTATAAATGCCTGAAACTCCTTTCTACAATCAACACTAAACAAAAAGGAAACGCGAAAGAAACTGAAGGAGCCGGGGGAAGGGCCGGCCGGGCAGCGGAGAGGAGCCAACCCGCGCCCGGCGCACTGGGGCCCGCCGCAGGGCTGGGGCCGCGCACGGCACTGGCCGCGCTCCCGACGGAGGCGGGGCCAGCAGCGCCCGAGGCCGGGGTCGCGCGCTGGAGACGGGGGGTGGGGGGGGGGGCTGTGCGCCCGCAGGGCCGCGGGGAGCCGCTCGGGGCCCGCCGGGCGCGGCGGAGGGTCCAGGAGGCCGGGGCACCGCAGTCGGGGGCGAGGCCGGCCGGCCGGGCCGGACTCGCGGGTCGCGCCCCAAGGGCCGCGCCTACCTTCTCCTCGCCGTCGTAGATGCGAACCCCGCGCTGCTGGATCACCAGCGTCTCGTTGATCTCCAGGAGGCCGCTGGTCCACACGAAGCGGTCCATGGCTGCCGCCGCGCCGGCCTCCGCCGCTCGCCCGCGCCGGCGCTCCGGGGCTGCGAGCCGCGCACCGGGCAGCCTGCGGCGCCCCCTGGCGGCGGGCGGGGCGGAGCCGACCGGGAGGGACGGAGGGAAGGGAGGAAGTGGAGAGCGGCCTGGCCCGGCGCCCCAGGGAGAGGCGCGCCTGGGAGGGGCGCCCGGGCGGGGCAGCGTCCCCTGGCGGTCCCCGCCTTTGGCCTTCCGGCTCCTGGCTGGACGGCAAGCCCATAAACCCAGACAGGTCAGACTCTTGCTTGAACTTCTTTCAGGTGCATTGTGCCCGCCTATTTGAGGAAGTTTTCTTGTCTGTGTCTGGCACGTTACCATGTTTAAAAACTGTAAATAATAACCTCGTTTTTTTCTGAAAGACCTGTATGTCACAAATTGTTTTCATACCCTCACAGTATGTAAAGCAGTCTTTTTTACCCCTTCCAAGATTATTTTTATTTAAACATTTCCAATATTAACGAAGACTTCATGAACCTGGGAAGGTGGTGCATGCCTGTGATCTCTGCACACTGGAGAATGAGGCAGGATTGCAAGTTCGAGCCCAAGCCCAGGCAGCTAAGTGACTTAGCAAGACCTGGTCTCAAAATAAAAAATAAAAAGGGCTGGGAGTGTAGCTCATTGTGAAGGTTGTACACATAAACAGTCTTCATGAATTTAAAAAAATATTTCAAACAGGATGCAGTAGGTTCTGCCTATTTTCAGCAGCACCGGAGGCTGAGGCAGAGGATCCCAGGACCAACGCCAGCTTGTACAGTTTAACTCGGGAGCCTGTCTCAGAAAATGTGAACGGAGAAGGGAAGTATCTCAGTAGTAGAATGACTGCCTAGCATGCACAAGGCATTGAGTGTAATCCCCAGTATCACCAATAGAAGGTCGAAATATACATTTCAATATAGATACCATGATTTACCTGTTAGGTAGTCTGTTCAAACCCAACCATGGCCGCTAACTGGGGAAGGAGGAAAGAGGTAGATCTAATTACACTTGTGGTTTTGCCTAACAGTGAATGGACAGGGAGATAAGAGAAGGACATAGGCAAACCTCAAACATAACTTCTTACTTTCTTAGTTGCCTTATCTCACTGCATGTAAGTGAGATCTAAGGTTTTCTCATTATTTTTTGTGTTCAGAAATTTCACTGGGTACAAGATTCTATGTATGTATTCTTTCTCTTTGTTCTGCCTGGAGTTGGTGAGATTTGTTTCAATTTGATGACACCAAGGTTTTTATTTTTTCTCTTCCAAAAAGTGTCTCAGTGTCATTTGTTTCTCACTTTTAGTCTATGAATTCATCTGTGGGGAAAGAAATACAGGTAATAAAACCCAGGGTGGGTCTGGGATTTAGCTCAGTGGTTCTGGTATCTGCCTGGCAAGTCCAAGGTCCTGAGTTCAATCCTGGTTCCACATATCACAATGCTGGGGTGTACCTGTAATCCCATCACTCAGGAGGCATAGGCAGGAGGACTGCTGTGAGTCTGAGGCTAGCCTGGGCTACATAGTGAATTCAAGGCCAGCCTGAACTACAAAGTGAGACCCTGTCTCAAAGAACAAAACAAAAATAAAGAACCCAGGGATGATTTACAACTGAGCCACATACCTGAGCCTTTCTCATTTTTTGGGACAAGATTTCACTAAATTTCCCCCAAGCTGACCTTGAATTTAAGATTGTCCTCCTTTAGTTTCCCATGCAGCTGAATTATAAGCATGTGCTGCCTGAGTTTTTTCTTTTTATCCCCTTCATTATTTGTTCATTAATAAGCCTATCAAAATTATCTGTCAACGTGATCCATACCTGGTTTCCCTGTTGTGCTCATTTTTATGTATTTAGAGTTTTTGGAATTAGGATTTGTTTTTAAATTTTTATTTTTTTAATGGGATCTTACTGTGTAATTCAGGCTGGCCTTGAACTCTAATTCAAGATGGCTTTGAACTCATGGCGATCTTCCTGCCTCTGCCTCCCAAGTGCTGGGATTACAGGTGTATACCACTATACCCGGCCCATTTTTACATATTTTGGAGCAGAATTTGTTGTCCTGGATGTTTTAC
The DNA here is from genome assembly GCA_004026965.1 of Petromus typicus. Lineage (NCBI taxonomy): Eukaryota > Metazoa > Chordata > Mammalia > Rodentia > Petromuridae > Petromus > Petromus typicus. The sequence continues at coordinate 29,199 of PVIR01010756.1, read as the reverse complement.
TAAGAGTGTGGAGGATAAGCTTGTCAACTTAACTGGCTTGGGAACCACTAGGGAGGTGGTAAAGCACACTTGTAGATGTGTCTGGGTGGATTGTAGGTGCAACATCAGGACTTATGTCTGGCCCCTCAGCTCTTCCACTCTGGCACTGCTCCCCTGCTCTGTTTCCCAGCTGCCGTGAACTAAGTAGCTTTGCTGCACCTCACCCTTATGCTGTGATGTTTCTGCCTTGGAGCCAGCTGACCATGGACCGACTCCCCTGTAACTGAGAGCCAAAGTGAACCTTTCCTCCTCTAAGTTAGTGGTGTTGGTGGTTATTGTGTCTTAGCAGCAGGAGCATTGACTAATATAGGAGAACTGTACCAGAGAAATGGGGTCAGAACTGTGACTGCACTTGACATGGGGTTTAGAAGCTTTTGGAGCTGCTTTGTGGGAGGAGTTTGTCAAAGTCTGGAGATGTGGTCTATAGAAGCCCTAGAATGCTGTAAGCAGAGCCTGATGGATCAGAGCACAGAGGATCAGAATGCTGATAGACAGGAGGATAGTAAAGGCCAGCCTGGAGATTTTGATTGGGAAAAAGGATTTCATTGGCTCCTGGACTACATTTGTGCTTGTCCTGAGACTCTGAAGGAGATTGAGATTAAGGGCTATGGACTAACTGATCTTGCAGAAGTAATTTTATTGTGGCCCCTCTTTCAGGCTGTGGCACAAATACTACTGACTGCTTTTAGTTGGGAGAAAAAGCAGAGCACAAACATTTAGATTTTGGCCCACAAAAAAAGTTGGGGCCCAAGAAGATATGATTATCGAATAGACTAGCACCATTAAGAAAAAGAAACCTCTGTGGTTGTACAGGGACAGAAAAATGCTTGAGGGCATCTCAGAACTCAATGAGACTTTCCCCTCACTTGTTCAAGAAGGCAAACTTTTCATTTGAGAAGAAAGTTCCTGGGATCCTTGTTCAAGAAAGGCCTGAGGGATTCATTGCACTTTCTTCAGCCCTCCACGCACTCAGAGGCCACTGCTGCCACAGTTCAAGGAAGCCTGGCTCTTGCCTGCTCTCGTAGCAGAACTGGCATCATCCATGTAATGGCAGTTTTACCAGCATGCAGAACCCAAGAGTGTAGGATTGAGGAGGCTCTACCCAGATTCAAAGGATGGCCTAGGAGAACAATGCAAGAAGTTGTAGGAAAGAAGCTAAAGGTGTAATGCAGATCACATGAAGTCAGAGATGGCAGAAATATGGAACATGTATCAAGGAAAATTGTGAGCATGCATGCAGTATCAACCCAAGAAAGAGGCTCTGAAGGCTATAACTGGCAAGATTATAAGGGTGAGGCTGCCCAAGCCGTGTAGTGTTCATATCTCACCACCGTGTGTCCGGATACTATAGCTATGGGACTTAATGTTTACCCACATGGGTTTAGGTACTATTTTGGTCCCGTTCTATTCTAACCTTCTTATTCCTTCCTTTTGGAACAGGGAATGTTTACCTTGTGTTATTATGGGATTATGTGACTTTTAAAAAAATTTTTTTTATTTTTACAGAGGTTCACAGCTAAGAATTTACCTTGAATCTCAGAGGAAACTTGATCTTAGACATTTGCAAAATGCTAGAACTATTAAAATTTTAGGGAAGGTTTGATTTGTGTTTTTGTATCTGGGATAGTTGTATTATGTGAGGCAAAACTTGTTTAAAGATTAAGATTTAAGAGAATTTGTTTGGATGTGAAGTTGACAACAAGTAGATTATGGTAGCTAAATTTGTCAGTTTGATTCATGTGGGAGCTGCCTAGGAATCTCTACAGTACACTTCTAGGTATGTCTGGGTGGGTCATGGAGGTGCGACCCCTGGGTTTGTATCTGTCCCCTTACCCCTTTCTCTTTAGCACTGTTCCTTGCTCTTCTTCTTAGCCACCATGAAGCAGGCATGCTCTTACTTCACCATGCTCTTCTGCCATGATGTCTGTGCCTTGGAGCCATCTGAGCATGAACTGAACTCGCTGAAACTCCTGATGACAGAAAAGCTGGCTAATAACTAAGCTACATTCCTAGTCCAGCCGCCCTTTAGAGGGAGTCCATTAAAACGGCCGGGGTGATTGAATTTGCAGTCCTCCAGCCTGGTCCTCCTAGAGTACTGATACAGACATCTACCACCACCCCTGGCTCCAATTTCAGTTTTAGTAACACTGTCTTCTAGTATATCCCTCAGTTCTGCATTCCACAGTTTCCCCCATTGTTTCATCTTCTTTTTTTTTTCCTTTAAGCCACTTTATCCTTTACATGGCTTATGAGTACTTTTGCCTTATGCCTTAGTTTTATTTGTTTTAGTTTTTAGTTTTTTGAGCCAAGGTCTCGCTTTGTAATTTTGAGCCAAGGCTCGCTCTGAACTCATTATGTAGCCCAGGCTAGCCTCGAACTCTCAGCAGTCTTCCTGCCTCTACCTCCTGAGTGCCGGGATTACAGGCGTGAACCACCATCCCTGGCCTTTGGCCTTATGTATTAGTGCATACGTAATCAGTACCTTCCCACATCCACCTGTCCATCTGACATGGCAAAGACTGACAGGTGCTTTTTTCCAGGAACTAGTAGTAATTGGATAGGTAAAATGAGAACTTTCCTTCTGAATACATCAAAAGAAGCCTCTTACTTCTCAGTTATACTGTATGTGGAACTGTATAGTTGCTGCGGGGCTCTGTAGTTTTAAACTGGTTAGTGGGAACAGAAACAAGTTATTCTTTCTGTTCCTACAGCATGGAGTAAACAAATAAAAAACTTGACGTATTCCAGCTGTAGGGGTAGACAACCACAAGTTTCCTATTTACAGCTAAGGATGTAGCCCAGTGGTGCCATTGCTGCCTAACAAGTGCAAAATCCTGAGTTCGAACTCTGGTACTGAAAAAAAAATTCTATTTACATCCAGGAGCAAGGAGAAATTCACACGACACAAATATGCCAAGAAATGGAAAGAGAATAGGCCAAAGTACTTGCCTGGGTGATTTGTCCTATAGTCTTAGGATTTTGCAACAAAATCAGTAGGATTCATTTAGATTTTCAGTGTCTTGAATTTTGATGATGTCCAGTACGATTTTTTTTTTTTTTTTAGTTTGTGGAGGTGTTTTGTTTTTTGCTTCCTGTTTAAGAAAATATTGCCTAACCCAAAGTCACTAAGATTTTCTGTTTTCTTCTAGCCATTTTATGGTTTAGGTCCTTGCATTTAAAATCTGTGCTCATTTTGAGGTTGTTCGTTTGGTTTTTTATTTATATGAAGGATGAGGTAAAGGCAAAAAAAAAAAAATTTGTATGTAGATATTCTCTTACCCCAGCACCATTTGTTGGAAAGATAACTTTTCTTCTCCATTGAGTTATCTTGAAAATTTTGTAAAAACCAGTTGATCAGATAGGCTTGATTGTCTTTCTGGAGTCCATTATATTCCATTTGTTTCTTTGTCTTTCTTTTTTTTACACTTGATGACTATGACTTTGTAAGTCTTAAAATTGGGTGCTGAAGTTAGTGTTCTTTGTTTCATGTTTGTTTTGTCTTCCAAGTCTTTTGCATTTCCACTTAAGTTTTAGAACCCTGCTGTGAATTTCTACAGAGAAGCTAAGGTTTTGGCTGCAATGGGGACGAATAAATCAACCTGGAGCAAATGGACAACGTAAGTCTATCAGGTCTTCCAATCCATGAGCCTATTATAGCTCCCCATTCATTTGGGGTTTCATTTCTCTCTACAATATTTTGTGCTTTCTCATAGACTGCTTTGCCACAACCTCTCGCCTTCCGAATCTATTGGTTCCTTCCAGTCTCAGTCTTGCCGATCTTTGTAGCACCTAATACTGTAATCCTCATGCTCTTTGTCAGCCTCTCTTTCCTGGACTATACGCCTTCATCTTGTCATCAACCTTCCATCCTTACGCCTGTTCTCTCCTGGATGCCTTAACTGACTCACATGACCACAGGAGAAACAACTAAAGCTGATCATTGAAACTCTAGGTGCCTACAGTTCATTGTCATCTGTGTTAACCTGCTCTGGGAGGAAATCTTCTTTTGGGATCTTTCAGAAAAGAGTTTGCCTTCCTGCCAACATTTGTGGGATGATGATATTAAAAAGTGGCCCAAAAGAGAGATTGTTCTGCAGAGCCAACTGTGGGGCACACACCTGTAGTCCCAGTGGCTTAGGAGGAGGAACCAAGGTTGAGGCTATGCTGGGTACTTTAGCAAGACGCTATCTCAAAATTATAAGTAAATAAATAAAGGGCTTCATATGTAGCTCAGTGCCCCAAGTTCAACCCCAGTACCACGATATGGCTAAGAATGACGGAACAAGTATATTTGCAGTAAGAGCAAATATTTTAAAGACTACTAATGGCAATATGTCTTTTATTGTAATACATTTTAAAATTTAAACTTTGTGTATTTTGATCACACCTTATTGATCAACTTTCTGGCAATTTCCATCAAGTAAAAACACTGCCATGTTTCCTCATCTGCAATATTCATTAGAACTGGCACCTTGTGACTTCTTGCTCTAACCCACAGAAAATTAAATGTTTGAATCAATTCAGGACATTGAGACAGCCGCAACCAAAGAACTTAAGACTTTCATGACGGTGGACTTCCAGAACTGCTTTGGAAGGTGGCAAGAACAATGGGATAAGTGTGTTGGAAGTAGGGTAGAAGGAAGTGCATTTCCATTTAAGTTTTAGAACCCTGCTGTGAATTTCTACAGAGAAGCTAAGGTTTTGGCTGCAATGGCGACAAATAAATCAACCTGGAGCAAATGGACAACGTAAGTCTATCAGGTCTTCCAGAAGGGGGGTGGTATTTTGAGCAATGTGTCTCTTACTGCAATCAAGTCTGTTTTGTTTTGGGGGAGTTTTTTGGTACTAGAGATCGAAGTCAGGATCTCATGCTTGCCAGGCAGGCTGCTGTGCTGCTGAGCTCAACCCATGGTGCACTACAATCTGTTTTTAAAAATTTAAACATTCATCGTATTTCTGGATTACACCCAATTGTGTGTACGTTTATGGACTATTCTTAGAGTAGGTGCACTGGAGAGTAGGAGAAATTGCTACATTGAAAAACCTCGCACTTCTCTAAGTTTTCCTACTCGCCACCTCAGCCACTAGAAGGCTCCATGGTTTCCTTTTGAGTCACTTTTTAAAAAATCATGACCACTTTAATTTTTTTTTTTGTAGTAAAAATAAAACGCTTAGAACCAAAATGAACTATTTTGAATGAACATCTATGTGGAATTAATAAATTCACATTGTTGTTCCAAATCTAGTTCCAAAACATTTCGGTGTCTTCAAAATAAAACCGCATACCCATTTCACAGTTTCTCCCCTCCTTACAGCATCCACTGATCTGGGGTGTGTTTCTATGGATTTATCTAGTCTAGATATTTAAAATAAATGCTGTCGTACCGATGTGACCTTTTGCACTTGTCCATTTCACTTAGTATATTCAATATTTTGGAGGTTCTTGAGTATTTTTCCAACTATTCTGCTTTGTTAAACTGTCCTTTTATCATTGAATAGGAAAAGCCAGTTACCCAGCCCAATGAAACTCTAGTAAGCAATCAACTGTGCTGCATGCAGGATTGTGTAAACAGCCCTGGTGTCTTAAGAGTGGTGCTGTTTGGCTGTTATTTTCCTAATGCTGGCAAAATTCCACTAAAAATAGGACATTCCATCAACTAAAAAACTATAAGAAATCCCAAAGTAAATTCCTCATTTGCAAAATGCAAACACCTGTAATCCCAACACTTGGGCTAAAATGGAAGGACAGTTAAGTTGGAGGCTGCTGTGGCTACATAGCAGAGGCCTTGTTTCAAAATAAAACAAGGAAGGGCTGGGGATTTAGCTCAGTGGTTCTGGCACCTGCCTTACAAGTGCAAGGGCCTAGGTTCCATCCAGCCTAAGCTACAAAAGTGAGACCCTGTCTCAAAAAACAAAACAAAACCACCAAACAAGGAAGCAAACGAATGCAACATGCTACTAGATTGAAGAAAAAAGATAAAAATGAACACATTAGCCATGGAGATGCTCTGATGTGGACAGTAGGAAGTGGAAATTACATCCTCTCCACCAATGTCTCCAAGAAATCTGACGGAAAGAGTCCAGTACATACTTACTGCAGTGATCAAAAAAGGGGAAGAAATGTGAACATGGCGCTTAAATCCAGAAACAGCCCAGACTCTTCCTCTCACTCCTACACTAAAACTTCCTGTCTCTTCTTCAGTCCCCTCTTGATGTAAATGGTATCTTAACGAGGTGATATTTTTAAACGAGGACTGAAAAATAATGGCAACATTTAAACGCACACACAAAAAAAGCCCCCCCAAAAGTTAGTCTCCACAGAATTACATACAACCCAAAGGAGCGATATTCTCATTTTATATCATTTTTCTCTCCTCCCTCTGCGTATCGGGTTAGCTGGGTAGTTAGAAAGGTGGGTCTGTTTCAGTTCGCCTTTGCAAGCTGTGCAAACACGGACACATAAGTCCTAAGCCCATCATCTGATCTGTGAACAGGAGAGAATCACGACCCACTTTAGATCTGCCACGCTCACAGTAAGCGAGATCTGTGCGTCTGTGCTTATCGAGCCGCTATTGCGGCGCGATATCCGCCCCAGTGAGCAGCCAAACACTGTCTTCTCTTCGGCCTCTTTTAGAGGGCTGCGAGCGCCTAAAGACTTGTCCTGTCTTGATTCTTTGTCAACCTCAGTCCTGTCACTCCGTGGGGAGTTAGCAGGCTGAATCCACCCATGTCACCGGCAGAGAAGCGCGGTTTGAGTTCGAAAGGCACAATCGAAGCCCCAACGGAACTTCAATCTCCAGACCCGCCCCTTACAACCGCAGCCCAGGCTCCGCCCCCCTACGCCCATTGGCCCATTCAATTCACGCTAGCACCAATGGGCGGCGGCGATGTCAAAAGCCAGAGCCCGCGGCGGCGTGCGCAGTGTAGCTCTGCGGGTCCGAGGGAGTTCGAGCCTTTTCCACGGAGCTCCGGCCGCCGTGGGCTATGAGTATCCCGGCCGTTCCCCAGGATCTGCAGCTGCCTCCGACTCAAAGATCCCAGTCTTCGTTCAAAGGTGAGGGTGGCGGAGGAAGCGGCGCGAGCCGGTGGACGGCCGGTTAGATGAAAAAAAGCGGGTGGGAGCGGGTCTGGCGACCCGGATCCTCAGCTCTGAGGCTGGACGCCTCGGCTGAAGGCGGGGCACTAGCTGCGCGCCGGGCCACTGTGGAGTCAGTTTATCTCTGGGAGGGAGCGGGGAGTGCACGCCGGGGACGCGGCTGCGGGGCGCCCGGGACGCGGGGCGTCCGGGCTGACTGCGCCTGCGCGCCCCCCCCCCCCAGTTTCTGGAGGGGTGCGGTTGCCTGACCGGTGTCTCTAATTTGGCCCTCCGTTTTTTGGATAACTAGAGTTGGATGGAAATAATATTGTTATTTCTTTGTTCTACACACGAGAAGACAGAAGTGTGTTCACCCAACTCAGTTCTAGTAAATTAGGTCTTGGAGACTAGTATCTCATCCTTACCATTTAGTTTTTAAACGCTTGCCTTTTGGTAACCAAAAAACGGTGTTTTCAGTATATTTTTCACACCCAATAGACAATGTGATTTTCTTTTTTTCTGTTGTTGGGAATGTTTCTTATATAATGTGATTATGGGTACTGTTTATGATAACAGTCTCTTATTGATGGAATTATTTCTTAAATATTTGGAAATTTTGTTATACAGAAGATGTTATTTCAAGTGGAACCTTTTTTTGTTTTTAAAATTTATTTGTTTATTTTGAGACAAGATCCTGCTGAGTCCCCAAGCTGCCCAGGCTAGGCTCAAACTTGTGATTCTTCCGTCTGTCTCTTAGGAGAGTACTGGGATTATGAGTATGCAGCACCGTGCTCTGCTTGTGGAAGAGATTTCAGAGTAAAACCATCCTTTAGTCACTCATTTTTATTTCTTGTTATTTAATGTTTTAACTAAAGTTGACTTGTTGCTCTTTCCTTTTTAGAACAAAGAAGACAAAAATTCAAAGAACATCTGTTAAGTCGAAAATCAGTTTTGACACACAAACAAGAAAATCAGATTTCCAGGTAAGATCAGTTTTACTTCATTTCAGTGCTGGAAGGGTAGAACTGCTCAATAAAAACTTAATTATACCATATCTGTAATTTAAAATTTTCTTAGCTACATTTAAGAAGTGTTAAAAAGATGAAATGAATTTTACTAACATTTAATCCATTATATTCCTGATGTTATTATTTCAGTGTGTAGGGGTTAGAGGGGTACCCCAGAGGTTGAACACTAACCTAGCATACACAGGGACCTTAGTTCAATCCCCATAATCACAAATAGGAAAAAAAAAAGTAGAACTGAGGTATTTTACATTTGTTTCTGATACAAAGTCTTCAAAATCTGGTGTGTATTTTACACTCTCATTTTGGTGCAGCACTTAATCATTGTTTTCTATATAATTTTACACTAGTTAAGGAGAAACAATTTTAAAACTGTGTGTGTAATCACAATGACTTGTGACCTATACTATTCGACAAAAGCCAGCCTTTCAATAATTTAGTAAGGGTTTTGTTTTGTGTTTGTTTGGTGTTGGGGATTATATTTATGGCCTCCCAAATAAAATTTAGCTACAGATTCTACCACTGAGCTACATCCCAGCCCCCTAGCAAGACTTTTACTCGGTGAGTGGAAGGAGCTGTTCTTTACAGGAGGAGGTAGCACTCCTAGATGTTGAGATTTGGAGAATATTTGTTTTAGACTCAACTTTTCATAGAGCTTTGTATTATTAATTACTTTGTTCAAACAGTATCTGGTTATGACAAATAAAAATCCATATGCAATTATATGAAATGGAAAAGGATTTCCTTACTCTCTGGAGTTAACTACCCTGTCTTTCTAAGGCTGTTTCTAAGGCTTAAGGTGTAAAAACGTCTTAGGTCATAAGCAACCATCATTGAAAGCACATAGTACAGGGTCAGTTGTGTAGCTCATGATTGTAATCCTGGCACTTAGGAGGCTGAGGCAGGAGGGTCCCTGGGAATTCAAGACCAGTCTGAACTACATAGTGAAGCCCTGTCTCAAAAGAGAAACATATACAACCTGTGTCAAAATTCTATCTCTTCTCCAAGCTGACTGAGCAAATGCATGTAGAAGGTAATATAACTAAAATTATGAAACATAAAAATACCAGAGTGTTTCAATTCCAATATGAATAACTTTTTCACATTTTAATTTCTTTTCTTTTTTTTACTTTTTAGAGGAAAAAAAACTCATTTTGTAGTTCAGGCTGGCCTTGAACTCACTGTGCCTGCTTCTGTCTTTCCAGTGCTGAGATTATAGGCATGAGTCACCACCCCAGTTTTAATTGTTGAACTTGGTATATAAATATATCCTAGCATCGATGACATGTATAGTTCACAGTATTATTTTTTCTTTATCGATTTTATATAAAATCATTACAGTCTCCTACTAAAATATTTCCATGGCCTGTATTAGATAGTCTATGGCTGTACAAAAGAGTTTAGTGTACCATTTTATAGGGAGAAAGTACAAATTTTAAGATTAAGTGCCTCTACTGTGTTGTTTATATTGTTAAATGACACTATACTAAAGTTTAGCTTAGGATACATAAACCTCAACTCATTTATGTTTAAAATCTAGAGTTAGGGGCTAGGGATATACTTCAGTAATAGAACAAGTCCTTAGCTTGCATAGATGCTGCATTTGATCCCATAACCACATGCAAAATTGTAATGTAATGTTAATTGTTAATATTCTCTCCTCCCCCTACAAAGCAAACTTCTCTGATGTAGGATTAATTTTTTTTTTTTAAAGTAATAGAGCGATAACTTCTGAAGACCAGGTCCAAGAAGGAACGAAACTTCTGAAAGTTAAAACAAAAATGGTGAGATATCAGCATAACACTCCTAAACTGCTCCCCTTTTCTCCTTTCTCTCTTCCTTTTCCCAAGCTCTTTCTGAGAGAAATAACTTGTGAAATACGGATTATATTTCAGGCTGATAAAGAAAATATTGGAAGACCTACAAAAAGTACCAATACAGCAGTGGAAAAGAATTGTATTCCCTTAAAGCCTTCTAATGAGTTAATCAATTCTACTACAGCAATTGAAACACATAATTTTAAGGATGATAATCAAACTCTGCAGTCATTATCAATTAAAAATGACTCCCAAAATCAAAATATGACATTAAGCCAGGCATTTCATCTTAAAAATAATGATAAAAAGAAACAAATGACTGTAGAAAAACCAAAGCAAGATGCTAACGTGTTTAGGAAACCAGTGCTAGGATGTTATCGCGGCCAAATTGTTCAGTCAAAGATTAATTCATTCAGAAAACCTCTGCAAGTCAAGGATGAGAGTTCTGCAACAACAGAGAAACTTTCAACTACTATCTCTAAAGGCACAAAGCCCAAGCCTACGAATACCAGCAGTGTAACAATAAAAAGTGATAGAACATCGAGTAAGACTGCTATCACTAACTTTGTGAGCACTACATCTCAAAATACACAACTCACACGGCCTCCGATTAAAAGTCACAATAACATCCAGAACAGCAGGGTCGCCCAAGACATCAGCAGAGCCTCTGCCAACGTCACAGTCAGAAAAAAGCCTCCTGAGAAAGAACTGTCACAATCAAAAACAGTTCTATCAAGTCTCAAAAGCAGTGCTCAGGACACAAAAAGTAAGACCTTACAATCAAAAACAGTTCTACCTGGTGTCAAATCTACTTCTCAGGACATGAAAAGAAGTAAAATGTTATCCCAAAACATGGCCTCTGAACCTGTAGCCCTGCCAGTTTCATTTACTGGTACTAAACTGACAGAGAAGTCAAAATCCATTGAGCAGCGAAGACATACCATAGCAAGAGCCTCTGTGTATAGATGCACTCAGCCCAAAGAAACTGCAGAAGAGAGAAAGTGAGTAGATACACTGTTCTTCACTTCATTAGAGTACCATTTGTGTTTTGGGCTTATAATTTTCTTTATTATTTCATGAATTATTTTCTGTTATATGCCATCAGATTTATGACTGAAAAGTAACTGTCTGGGTGTGACTTATTAGTTGCTTTTGGTAATATAAGTTAAAAGCTTAATAGTAACTGGGAAATATTTTATAACTACTCCACTTAAAAAATGCATTATTGGGCCAGGGATTTAGCTCAGTGTTTCTGGACCTGCCTCGCAAGCTCAAGGTCCCTACTTCGATCCCAGTAACCATATACAACAATCCTGGACGTGGGAACTCACACCCACCAGCAATCAGACAGTACCACATACCACAGTGCTGGGCATGGTGGCTCATGCCTATAATCCTAGCACTGAGGAGGCAGAGGCAAGAGGATTGCTGTGAGTTTGAGGCTTTCCTGGGTTACATAGTGAATTCAGGGCCAGCCTGAACTATAAAAGTAAGACCTTGTCTCAAAAAACAAACAAAAATTCATTCTTGGGCCAGGGATTTAGCTCAGTGGTTCTGACACCTGCCTTGCAAGCACAGGGTCCCAGGTTCAGCCCCTGGTAATGACATACAACAGTGCTGGGCATGGTGACTCACTCCCATCAGCAATCAGTACAATATAACACAATGGCTTGGCAAGGTGGCTCATGCCTGTAATCCCAGCACTTAGGAGGCAGAGGCAGGAGGATTGCTTAGTTTGAGGCTGAGTTCAGGACCAGCCTGAACTACAAAGCAAGACCTTCTCTCAAAAAACAACAACAAAAAAAAGCATTCTTGGGATCTTTGATTAGTCTTGTGTTTGAGATTTCTTTTCAACAAATTGTAAACAACAAGTGCAGTGCTACTTAAAGACTCAAAATATTTTTTCCTTTGACAGTTCTAGTATCAATATCAAAATCATGTTTATGTACTGCTTCTGACTGCAGAGCTCGTCTGAATGAATGGAGAGCTAGCAAAGGAAGAGTGCTGAAGAGGGCTCCTAACTCAGTGGTTACCCAGCCTGAGCCTGAGAGACAAAATGGAAATCCAGTGAAGTCCTTTTGGACCACCATGGCAGAAGAAGATGAGCAAAGATTGTTTACTGACAAGGTCAACAAGACATTCTCTGAATGCCTGACCCTGATTAATAAGGTAAGGTCTTTCTCTTCTATTTGTGCAACATTTTGCAGCGGCAAATTGTCTTCATAAACATTCTTATTGAATTAATATTATTCTTTTTGACCAAATATTGTCAGTGATAAGTTTGTTCAATCAGTTCTATGAGATTGTGAGCCTTTAACTAGCTTCATTTTGCGTTGAGGGATAATATTTCTTTTCACTTGAGTTGTAAGTATTATATTCCTCTTAAATGTTAATATCCAGTGGGCTAAGGTAGATATTTACTTTTTCTATCTGTTATTTTTATTTCTTGGATTTGCTCAACATTTTTACTCATTTTTTATTAAAGACTAGCAACAAAAAATATTACTGTTAAGAATAATCATTATTTTTTTTTTTTGAGACAGGGTCTTGCTTTGTAGTTCAGGTTGGCCCTGAGCTCACTATGTAGCCCAGGCAGGTCTCAAACTCACAGCAATCCTCCCGCCTCTGCCTCCCAAGTGCTGGGATTACAGGCATGAGCCACCATGCCTGGCATTATGGTATATGGTATTGATTGCTGATGAGTGTGAGTCACCATGCCCAGTATTGTTGTATGTGGTTACCAAGGCTCGAATTTGGGATCTTGCTCTTGCAAGGCAGACGCTGGAACCACTGAGCTAAATCCCTGGCCGCAGTAATCATTTTATGAATAATTTTCTATCTACTTCTTTTGTCTTTATTATTGATTTTGTTTGTTTCCCAACACTGGGAATTGAAGCTAGCCTTCATACTAACTTATATTCTCAGTCCTTTTTATTTCTTACTTTGAAGTAGTCTTATTAAGTCACTAAGTTGTCCAGGCAGAGCTTGATTTGATCCTACTACTTAAACCTTCCAGAAAGCTGGGATTATAACTGTGTGCCACCATACCCAGCTCACCAACCTTGATTATTGTAAAATTATTATTTGTTCATAGTGCCAAGTATAGTGGCACACACTTTTAATACCAGCACTCTGGGAAGCTGAAGCGGGTGGATTGCTGTGAGTTCGAAGCCAGCCTGGGTTACCTGATGAATCAAGGCCAGCCTGACTTCTATGTGTTGAGACCCTGTCTCAAAAAACAAAAAAAACAAAATTGTTCATTATTTGTAAATTAAACTGTTGTATATTAAGCCAGGTGTGCTGGTATACATCTGTAATCCCCACACCCAGGAGGCTGAGGCAGGAGGATCACTGAGAGTTTGAGGTCATCTTGGGCTATGTTGCCCCCCTTCTTTTAAAACTAAAAAAAAAAGAAAGAAAAAGAAATTATGTATTTTATTCTTGTTGCTTTAGGGATGCCCAAAAGAAGAAATAATGGCCACACTGAATGACCTAATTAAAAATATTCCAGATGCTAAAAAACTTATTAAATATTGGATATGTCTTATACGTATTGAATCAATCACAAGTCCTGTTGAAAATATTATCTCAATCTATGAGAGGGCTGTTCTGGCAGGAGCGCAGGTAAGGCTAAAATTTACTGATCTGTATTAGTGGAAATGGCTTAGGATTATTTTGGAACATATCACAATGTAACCTGATAGAACTGTTGTCACACATACAAGAATAATAAATGCTTATAGACCACAATTGCTGTAAGTGTGTAGCTCAGTAGAGAAGCATGGAAACCTGCCTGGGTCCAATCCCCAGCACCAAATATAAATAAGAATTGCTTTATACGTGTTTCGCAACCATTTAAAACTCACTCCTGTACTAGGATGATTAGATCTGAAAATAGATCTAAGTTGATATAATTTTAATGAAACTTTCTGTCAGAGCTGTTTTTGTGTATTTCCCAAATGAGAAATTTACCAAGTTACTCTAATTTTAATATTTTGATGATTCAATATAAAGCAGATAGAATTAAATTAACTTTTAAAATATTATCAAGTTCGAGGGGTGTGTGAGAGAGCGCTTTCACTTTAGGAATACACTGGATGCCTCTCACTTAACACTGTGTAAATTAGTCTTGGCTACAAAAAAAAGTGACAGAAAACTGATTTCTTTAACATTACTGTATTATGACCACAGTGGTTTCGTACCATACATATCACCTCTTCTACTTGATCGATAAGTAAGTCTCTGTGTGTAGAATAAATCATTTCTTGAGAAGTTTGTTTGTTTGTTTGGTTGTTTGATTGTTTGATTGATTTGGATTCACTTGTTTTTGTGGATAATTGTTCCCAAAACAATCCTTTAGATGAAATTTTTCAAAAACACATTTTTTAGAGATTGTTTACCTCAACAATTTTTTGAACTACTTTTTTTAGTCTTTCTTCAAAAATGTCTATTAATTTTAATCTCAACACAGCCAACAAATGTTATTAGACCTTTCACCTGAATCAAAGATCAGATATTAGCATGTGTAAGGTCTAGGTTTGATCCTTAGCATCACCAAAACCAAACCAAAACAAAAAACACAGCAGATATTCTGTCAGCAGTTCTTCTGTGTGTGTAAAACATTTTCTTGAAGGGTTACTGGATTTGATAAAGTCATCCTTGAGAGCAAGTTTTAGGTACCTCGTACACTGAACCAGAAAGCAGCTCATCACAGTGTGTAGCAAGGATAGAAGCCTGACAGCAGGGCTACTTGTAGAAAGTAGTCATGTAAAAAGAAAGATGACACCACACCAGAAGTTTGGAAACAAGTATAATGAGCCAAGAAGGTGAGAGTGCAATGGTAAGTAATTCTAGCAATAAGCTTTGGAACTAAGACCATCAGTAAAAGCTTCTACTTTATATAGCATCCTGGATATGTTATATTAACAGGCATGGCAACTCAAAGGTACATACATAGGAAGGGACTAACTGTAGGATCTAATAAATAGTAAGACAGCAAATTTTTGAATGAAATATATTGGGCTGATCAGCAATGTATTTAATACCATGTAAAACAATATATAACCAAGACTTCATTTTAGAGAAAAGGAGCTGTTACTATAATCAGTTGTTAAAATAATATTAATGTTATTTTCCATCTCTTCTTTAATTTTATTCATAAGAAACAAGCAGCAGTAGTTACTAAAGGCTTAAAAAAAATTGAAAAGAATTTTAAATTATGTCTAGCTTCATTGTTTTATTGTATAAATTGGAAATAAGATTGAAAAACCTGAGAAGCAGGGCCAGGGATTTAGCTCAGTGGTTCCGGCGCCTGTCTTGCAAGCACAAGGGCCCAGGTTTGATCCCCAGTAACCACGTACAATACTGGGCATGGAGACTCACACCCAGCAGCAACCAGTACCACACACCACAGTGCCGGGCATGGTGGCTCACGCCTGTAATCCCAGCACTCGGGAGGCAGGGGCAGGAGGATTGCTGTGATGTGAGTTTGAGGCTGAGCTCAGGGCCAGCCTGAACTATAGAGCGAGACCCTGTCTCAAAAAAAAAATCAAAACATGAGAGGCATGGCTTAAGAAGTATTGAATTGGGGTTGGGGATTTAGCTCAGTGGTTCCAGTTCTTGTCTTGCAAGCACAAGGACACGGGTTCGATTCCCAGTAACCACACATAACAATGCTGGACATGCAGACTCATACCCATCAGCAGTCAGTACCAACTGTGGTAGCTCTCATGTGTAATCCTAGCACTTGAAGGCAGAGGCAGAAGGATTACTGAGTTCAAGGCTGAGTTCAGGACCAGCCTAAACTACAAAAGCGAGACCCTGTCTCAAAAAAAAAAGTATTGCCTTATTTTAAATATGACATTTGAATTACTGATTCTAATAGTTTCAATTTGTAACACTTAATTTCTGAAAATATAAAATTTATATGGATCTTTCTTCATTTAAATAAATTAAGCCTATTGAAGAGATGCGACAGACAATTGTAGATATTATAACAGTGAAGAATCAAGCAAAAAGTAATTGTGGTAAGTCTTAGTTTCTTTTGTTTCCTTTAAGTAAATTGTAATTTTACTGAATTTCTTTGCTGAATTAGTTTATTAAAATCTTTTAAAATTTAAAATATATAGATTCTTATTCATTCTGTATTATAAAGTATTTTAATTAGAAGATCCAGTTCAAATTCAGATTTGTCATGGAGTATCTGTAAAAATCACATACCTCTTGTCTTGAAAGGATGACCCAGCAAAAGATATGGAAGATGATGTGATCTGATGTTATGAAGAGTAGAAGTCAAAATGTAACAGAAAGAGTCTTTTCTCACTGCCTCTAGAGGCATGTGCAAAGATCAAACTAGTATTATATCTAATTCAATTTTTCTCTTATTTTTCTCCTAAATGGTAGTTGTTTTGTAGCAGGTGAAACACTTATTAGCCGTTAGATGGGTAAAACAAGCTATCTGTAAACTCTCAGCTTTCTGAAATACAATACCAACACAAAACCAGTCTTACACATGAAAGGTTTTATAAACATTAAAAGAATGTTAAGTTTTAAATGGAGGATAAATAGTAGAGACCAACCCTGGGGACTCAAATGTTTCTCAGCTATCTCAAACCCACATATCCAAAGATGAGCACATGATTTTTTTTCTAAACTTGGTCCTGTTAATTTCCTGTTTTATTGAGTGGTGCTCTGTGGGTAAGCAAGGAGGAAACTTGGGGTGATTTTTTTACTCCCTCATTCTACTACCTCCCCACATCTGTTACCAGCCACCCAAATTCAGTTTAACTTCATACCAGTAACTTCATACCAGTCTCTGAAAATCTCTTTGCCATCCTTACTCTGTACTGTGGTCAAGATCATTTCTAGCTTTTACTTTACTATCACAGTAGTGTTCTAACAGTTTTCTGCCCCTTCTTGCTCCATTCTAGTCTATTATTAACACTGCAGCCAAATTCTCTATTATTCAGTTCAGTCGCTTAAATTTTTTTTTTTTTCCCAGTACCGGGGATCAAACTCAGGACTTTGCACTTGCCAGGCAGGCTCAGACTACTGTTGCTTATATCCTTGACTCCAGCTTCTTTCCTTGCCACTTTCCACCTCCTTCCCGCATCTCTGAATTTCTTTCTTTTTCTGGAATGGGTTATAAATAGTGTCTTTTCCCACCAGGATGCTCCACACCAGACTTCTACTTTTTCGTAACTTAACTTCATGCTTATCCTTCCCACCTCAATTCCTCAAAGGAACCTCCTCAAATACTTATTCTCATGCCCCTTTTCCTTACTCCTTCCGACCTGGGTTAAACACACCTGTTTTATTCTCCCTATATTTTCTCCATACAATATTTGATTCAATTGATTACTTGTTTGTTTTGTCCTTTAAGCTATAAATTCAACTCATAAAGACAGTGTCTGATCTTCCTCACCATTGTGTCATTAGTGCTGATGTAATGCTTGACATATATTAGGCACCTAAATGTTTATTGAATTAATGGTTACAGATTCCTTCTTTCTCTGCTTCAGCTGTTACTAAAGAACCACAGCCATTTCTGCTACAAAAACATCTCTCAGTAAAAACTTCTAATTGTAATTCTAGTAACTAAATCCAGAAATCTTTTACCTCAGCACATTTACCAAGATGTATCTTTAAGAATTTAAAATCTGCCTGGCAAGTGCAAGGTCCCAAGGTCAATCCCCGGTACCACATACCACAATGCTTGGTGTGGTGGCTCACATCTGTAATCCCAGCAGTTAGAGACAGAGACAGGAGGATTGCTGAGTTCAAGGCTGGCCTGGGCTACATACTGACTTCAGAGCCATCCTGGACTAGAAAGTGAGACCCTGTCTCAAAAAAAACCTTTAAAGTCTAGCCATGTGCAGTGGGACATGCCTGTAAAACCACTACTCAGGAGGCTAAGATGAGGATTGTAAAGTTTAAGGCCAACGTGAATGACTTAATGAGACACTATTTCAAAATTTTAAAAAGGAGCACTTGGGAGTGGTGACTGTCCTTGACTTCATGCCCAGTGTTGGGGGCAGGGTAACAGATGTAACCCTCTGAGCCCTGTTTTCTCTCATTTCTTTCCCATACCCATCATCTTGTTCTCAGAAAAAAATTAAACTCTTTTGTAAAATAGCTGGCACCAGTATTTTACTTAGGAAAAGTAATGGTTAAGAAATGATAGTTTGGTTCTTTTATTTTGAAAATTCAACCAAACTAGAAATAACTATGTCTTCTAATTTTGTTCTTAAAACTGACCAAAGGCTTAACTCTGTAAATGTATTTTCTATAGGAGAAATTACCAAAGACCCTGATGAAACTAAGGAACAAATCCAGGAAGTGAACATTCAAGATAAGAGTGTTAATCTAGAGCCAGAAAAACCAGAAGTGGAGAATAAACATAATAGAAGTGTAGCGGCTGAAGATTATGAAAAACAGCCAGAAGATAGTGCAAAAAATCCAACTGATGGTTTTAAAACCCCTGATACAGAAAACAGATCAAGTTGTTTAATTAAGTACAACATATCTACTACACCATACTTGCAAAGGTAAACGTTTACATGTGAAGTACTGTGCTGTGCTCTCCCGGTTAGTGATTTTATTTATTGATGTTAGAGATCAGACCTAGGACTTCATGCCTTCTGGGCAAGGGCTCTATCCCTGAGCTACAGCTGTAGACCTAAATGATATTTTGAAATATTTATAATAGCTTCAGAGTAGAACTGTCATTTGTTATTATGGAATTTACCAAACAAGTGAAATGTTATGGAGATGTTTTGACCTTTAAAATTCTGTATGGGCTTTGCTTTTCCCTAAATATTTACACTTTGAGAAGGAGAACTTTTATATCATTTTAATTTAATTTCTATATTTTAATTGAAGTAGAAAATCTAGACATTAATCTGATTCTACAGATATTCAAATATCTGCTGTATACAAATTGGGAGAAACAACAAATTCCTCACTTCAAGGAGTATTTCTGTAGTATTTCTGTTTTTGTAAGAGAGTCACATGGCTGTACTATGCAAGCAATGTGATGAATAGCTTGAAAGTACAAAGTAAACATATTTAGATATTTTTTAAGTTTTTGAAAATTTTTTTGTAGTATAAAAAAGAAGATGCAACTGGATGAAACAAATTCTGCATTTAAAGAGCTGAAGTTTCTAACACCAGTGAGACGTTCTCGACGTCTTCAAGAGAAGACTTCTAAATTGCCAGATATGTTAAAAGACCATTATCCTTGTGTGTCTTCACTGGAACAGTTATCAGAGTTAGGGGGTGAAGCCGATGCTTTTGTGTGCCGCCCTAATGTCGCACTGTGCCCTATATTATCCGAGACGGATACCTTAGAGGAGAAATAAAATGCCAGAGGGAGGGAAGGTTTTTAATTGTTCCTGGGGTGTTTTGTTTGTGTGGCTTCTATTTTCCTTGAACCTAGAGTTGGCCAGGTTCCTAATGTTCATGGAAGTAGGGTCTTACGTTGACATTCATGTCACAGGAGTTGTTCATATGTGTGTGGGAAGCGAGCCCTGCCAAGTCAGTGTCAACATACTGTCTTTTCCTTTAAAATAAGTAAGTTTTATCAGTTTGTTTACTGTGTACCTTAAATCTAAAGAGGTTTGTTATAATGTTATCTTGCTAACTTTATTAAATGTAAGTACAGTAATGATACATCATTAAAAATGAGGTGTTATAAAGTTTATATTACATATTTCAAAAAAAATTTTTTTCCCTGCCTTTAAACAAAATTATGATGATGATGATTTATTTTTTTTGCCCTGATTTGATTAGTATGAATATCAACATTTAGGGCTGACAGCAAGGCGTAGTGGAGCGTGCTTGTCATCCTAATACTCAGAATGTCAGGCAGCAAACTTGTGAGTTCAGGGCCAATCTGAGCTACTTGGTAAGACCTTGTATCAAAAAAAAAATTTTTTTTTGGACAGGAAATAAAGGTCAGTGATAGATTAAATCCTTAGCATCCCTGAAATACTACACAAAATACCTAACATCTAACAAAAAAAGTAATGTGTAGAGCTTCCCTTAAGTTTTAGCATAGGCAAAGTTTAGCTTGCTTTTCTGCCTCACACATGTTATTCAGACTGTTGCACGGTCACATCCCTTGGCCGTCTGTGGTTCTTCTATCTCCTTCTCTACAACAGTCTGTATCTGTTGTCTTTGTCTCTTGTTTATAACTGAGTTTGAGAGGAATGATAGGTAAGTAGGTATTCCATGTCTAACAGGTATTTCTTGAAATATTAGAAGAAAAATGGTACCAAATTTAGTGGATATTAAAAACTTAAATCTCACCTGAGTTTTTCATTGTTTTTCCTAGCTTGATGGACAGTGTTAAAACTTTAACTTTTGTAATTTCATCTTTGGTAGTTTGTAAACTATATTATTAGAGTTTAGGTAGGAGATGTACATTTAATGTCATTGTGGTTTAGGTAGCATTTCTAAAATAGCCAATATTTACAATTGCTTTCTTCTCAATATAAAAATTTCACTGTTAAATCATGTCCCCTAGGACATGTCCCTGATTATTACTAAAGCTTTCTTCTCCCCACAAATAAATACCACCAAAAACCTGTTTTGTAAAATTTAAACTAATACTTAAATGGCACACATCCTTAATGAGCTCTAGTTTCAAATAAGTGAACACTAAAACGTAACTAAATGTGAAATATGAATCTAAAGAATACATACCTAATCTTATGTTCATTCCATTTGTATTTTTATTATTTTCTCATGTTCTAAGAGTAGCACTTTTATTCTTAATGTCTGTGTACTTAATATGTGTACAATAAAAGTATCTACAATGATGTTTCCATTACATTTTTTTTCCTGTTCATGTTTTTCTTTGCTATATTTTCAGCCCCAATGACTTTCTCACTTCAACAAGTAGTTTATGAGGGTTAGGAGTATGGCTCAGTGATGGAACACTTGCCAAGAATGCCCAAGAACAGAGCCCTAGGTTTAATTCTCAGCACTACAAAACGTGTATTTTATGAAATGCCATTTATCTCATAGTGGTGGGAATTGAAGGGCTTTGTCTTAGTTATTTTCTCATTGCTGAGACACAATACTTAACACCCACAGTTTAAAGAAGGAAAGGTTTATTTCAGCTCACAATTTGTAGAAGTTTCAGTCTATATTCAGCTGGCTCTAAGGCAGGCCGTCAGTGCAGAAGAGAAACAGCTCTTAGCACAGCACTGGGAAGCAGAGATCAAGAGAGGTGGAAGGAGAGACAGACACAAGCCATGCATCCAGTGACCCATCCCTTCCAACCAGATCCCACCTGACAGCATATCAGCTATTAGCCCTAATAACCCAGTCACCTTCCAAAAGCCCCACCTATGAATGCACAAGGCTTTGGGGAACCTTATAGGTACAAATCAAATAACAAATCATAATCTCAGGCATGCTAAGCATTGCTCTGATGAACTACATCCTCAGCCTGCACTCTCATCCTTTGAAATTCAAAGTATATAGAGCTAGATTACTGGTTCTCAACCATAGGCAATCTGTACTGTCCTCCGGCCTGACCATAACATTTTTACATTCTGGCCACCATTTTGGTTGGTGGGGAGGGTTCAGGACACTGCTGCCATCTAATGGTTGGAGGCCAGAGATGCACAAGAACACATAAACAGAGTCCTCAACAAAGAACAATCCAGCCTGGTTTTCCACAGTGCGGAGGTTGACAAACTGGGTTAGATTACTGTGTGCTTTCTCCTTGTCAATGCACTTGTGACTTCTTAGTCATGCTCTCACTCTCATCCAATGAACTTTACCTCCTGCCTTATCAACTGATTCCAGCTATAATATGGACTTTGATGCTGAGAACTGTCACTCTTCACTTCAGGTAGCTTGCTTTCTCCCTTGCTCTGTTAATACGTGTTTTGTTTTTATTTGTTTGTTTGCTTGTTTTTGAGACAGGGTCTCACTTTTGTAGTTCAGGCTGGCCCTGAGCTCACTATGTAGCCCATGCAAGCCTCATATAGCAATCCTCCTGCCCCTGCTTTCTGTGTGCTGGGATTGCAGGCATGAGCCACCACACCGGCTTTTTTTTAGTTTTTTGAGACAGGGCGTCTCTTTGTAGTTCAGGCTGGCTCTGAGCTCACCATGTAGCCCAGACCAGCCTCTAACTCTCAGCAATTCTGCTGCCTCTGCCTCTCTTACAGGCATCACACACCACTCCCAGCACTGTGATATGGGGTACCAGGGATCGAACTCAGGACCTTGTACTTGCTAGGCAGGCGCTGGAACCACTGAGCTAAATCCCCAGCCTACTTGTTTGACTTTATTGAGACTTCTGCCTCACATGCTCCCTTTCCTCACTCTGACTTTGTAGACAGAGACTACAAACATTGATAGGTACTTATGTAGTGTAGAATATTCTAGAAGCTATGGTTTGAAAAATAATTATCATAATCTTATTTAACCCAATATATCTCAAATATTTCAGCTTGTAAATGTAAAAAACGTATTAGATCTGGTTTATGTTTGTGTGTATTTGTTCAAAGTGTTGGAAGTCAGCTTTAGCTCAGGCAGTGACTCTCACACCAGGTTTGTCCTCTATTTGAAGTCTTAGTGTGTATTTCATACTTAGCATTATGTTTCTATTCACACTAGCCACCTTTTAAATTGCATAACAGCCTCACTTGTCAAGTGGTTGCATTTTGGATAGTAGTAGTCTAGGTATTATTTCCCTCACAGGAGTATTCAGACAGGGTACCACGATGTATCACTTCTTCCCCACAGACACCCTCAATTGTGAGTACAACAAACATGTGTTTCCTACCTAATCTCAGATTTGGATTCATCCAAACTTCACTACTAGGGATGATGATACAACTACGGCTTGGCATTACCTCTGAGCTCAACAGTTGGGCTGCTCCTAGGGGAGTGTGGTCCATCACAGGACAGCCACGATTCTGCAACCTCTGAAGGGTGTCAGTCTGGGAAGGAAGTGCAGGAGAGCTGAGGCCACTGTAGCACAGCCCTCTGTGGGCAATAGGATCCAGTACTGAGGCTGTATTATCTGCCCAGCAGGAAATTGCTTGCTCAAAGAAGGAACCCAAACATGAGAAGGAAAGCATCCTGCATTTTAGCTTCTAGTTTGGCAGGAGAGTCAATAAAAAGGAAGACAGGATGGAAATTCTAGCCTGTCGTTTCTTGTGGGGGGCTGGTGTATGGGTCTGCACTGTGCCAGCCAATCCCACCTGAAGTCCTAAGATCTGGAATTCTAGAGGAGTCAGACAATGGAGAGGGAGCAAAACAGAAGTGAAAGTTGTGGATGGCACCTTCCCCAGGCCAACCATTCATACAAAGAAAAGGCAAGCCCACGACTCAGTGTGTGGATGGAGGCATTAGTAATAGTCCTATTCAGAAGACTAAGGGTATCACAGAATTCTTTACCCCTACTCCATTTGATTTTTTTTTTTTTTTAAGACAGGATCTTAGGCTGGGGGTTTAGCTCAAAGGTTTGGGTGTCTGCCTAGCAAACGCAAGGTCCTGATTTTGACCTCCCAGTATCATATACCACAAGGTCTGGCATGGTGGCTTATGCCTATAATCCCAGCACTCAGGACACAGAGGCAAGAGGATTGCTATGAGTTCAAGGCTAACTTGGGCTACATTGTGAATTCAGAGCCAGCCTGAACTACAAAGTGAGACTGTGTCTCAAAAAAACAAAACAAAACAAAACAAAAATCTAAAGGGTCTTGTCTCATAGTTCTGGCTGATATTCAAGTCACTACATACCCAAGGCTGGGGATTCTTCTGCTTCAGGCTCCGAGTGCTGAGATGACAGGTGTGAACCATCACACTTGGCTATTGCTTCCAAACTATTTGTTAGGGAAAACTTTCAAGCAAGCAGTAAGAGTGACTGCGTGGCTTGTGACGCTTCGGGATAATAGTGACAGATGGGTTCCACTTAAACCCCATGAAGGCAGAAAAGCTGAGGGGTAGAACAACCCATCTGTTGCTGACACTGAGGATGCCTAATTTCCAGCAATTATGGATTATGAATTTGCACATAGGGGTCATCAGGGAAAACAGGACATTCTCTGCTGAAGCCCTGTATGTACCAGGGAAGTGAGACTGTTGAGGGCAGTGTTGTTAAGGAAGGCTGTTTTTGATGCTCAAGGAGGAAACATAGGGGAGCCTTCAGCACTCCCTACTGAGGAGGTGGAGTCCCACCGAGCTGGAACCTCCGCAGCCATTTGGGGTGAGATTCCTGCAAGTAAGAGCCACACAGGACAATGGACGGCCCCATGGCTAATATACTGGTCCTCTACTAATTCACAGAACATAGGTCATGTCTCCTGGGGACCTCTGTGCAAAGCTGACCCTAATTCATGGCAAGCCCACAAGCATAAAGGGCGATGGGCAGCTGTAGATGGACATGGAGGTGGACTAGCTCTACTAGAGCTGAGTTACCCCTTGCCAAGAAGTGCACTCTTTTTGCCTCCCACCCTGGATGAGAACGTTGCAGGGGTGGCTGTGTTACAGGGCACACCCTGAGCACACAGAATCAGCAGAGGGCAGCTGGGCAAGGGGGAAGCCAGTGAAGCTGCCTCTCTCAATACCAACCAGTGCAGATCGCCAAGGGGATATGCAGAAACACAGCCATTTTCAAGGAATTAGAAAGGTAGAAATTATTCACCCTGCCCATAGTTTAACAGCCCGCTGGGGCTGGTGAAAAGCCAGATACATAATGGAGAACAGCTGTGGATTACAGAATTGTATAAAGTGGTGTCCCTGTTCATGCCACCATGCCCCACACTGTTGTCATGACTGAACAACTGACCTAGGCTATAGGATCATATCATGAAGTTTGGGATCTTGCTAATGCTTTCTTTTTTATTTAGCAGCTGAATCCCTAAACTGGTCATTCACATTCACATGGAATGGATAGCAAGAGTTTTCAAACGCTCACCCAGGGCTACTTTCACGGCCCCCACTTGCGTTTGCCATGGAATAGAGGCCCAAGATTTCAGCTGGTTATCCTGCAGCCTCACTGTAAAAATGTTTCATTATAGGGCAGTGGTTCCGGCACTTGCCTTGCAAGCGAAGAGCCTGGGTTCAATCCCTGGTAACCACATAAAACAATACCGAGCATGGTGACTCATGCCCACCAGCAATCAGTACCACATACCAGAGTGCCAGGCGTGGTGGCTCATGCCTGTCATCCCAGCACTTGGGAGGTAGAGGAAGGCAGATTGCTGAGTTCAAGGCTGAGTTTAAGACCAAACTGATCTATGAAGTGAGACTCTGTCTCAAAAAAAAAAAAAAGTTTCATTATATAAATTATATCATGCTAACTTCTTTTTTGTTTTTTTAGACAGGGTCTCGCTTTGTAGTTCAGGCTGGCCCTGAGCTCAGCCTCAAACTCACATCACAGCAACCCTCCTGCCTCTGCCTCCCGAGTGCTGGGATTACAGGCGTGAGCCACCACGCCTGGCACTGTGGTATGTGGTACTGGTTGCTGCTGGGGTGAGTCTCCAGCCCAGTAATGTATGTGGTTCCCGGGGATCGAACTCAGACCCTTGCACTTGCAAGACAGGCGCCAGAACCACTGAGCTAAATCCCCGGCCCCCTATCATGCTAACTTCTGCTGTCTTACAGACTTAGAAAAATGTCTGAAGGATATACAAGGACAACTGAACAGATAAAGATGGAAAGTCAATCCCCACAAGATGCAGGGCCCCCAGAACTGCTGTAAAGTTTTGGAGGGTCTTAAGATATATCGCATACCCGAGGAAGCCATTTTTAAAAAGCCTGCAGCATGACCAAGGAATGCAAAGCACTTACAGGTGTTCTGAAGACTCTTGTGATATTGATATATTTTCATAACCCAACTTGCTCAAGTTGCCTGGTCTCTGTATGACTTGATTTTGAAAAGGGGGAACCATGTGAGATTGGGACAAAAAGGACTGTCTAGTTTCTACGTAAATGTCCCTCCAAGAGCTTCATGTACTCATGCCTGGGGCTTTCGGAAGAGGCTTGGAAGCCGGAGCTGACTTGCTGTTAGGAAGTGCCGCCCTGGTGAGGGAGGCAGGCTGCTGATGTGGGGCTTGGGAGGGCACAGCTTCCTCCCTGCCTCCTTCCTTCTCTCCTTGCTTCCTGGCTGTAGCCAGGTGAGCAGCTTTTCTTTCCTGGCTCTTTATGTGAATCTTACCTTTCAGCCTCCCAAACATTGACTGGAATTTCAAAAACAGGAGCCAAAAGAAAACTCCTTCACAGAGTTGTGAGCGTCAGATGTTTTGTTCCCGCAGTGAAGAAAATGAGTAAGACCAGCTGGAGAGGGTGTGGGGCAGGCTGAGGGAACTGCGGGCGTGCTAAAAGATCGCACGCTCCAGGCTCCAGGCTCCAGGCCCGTTGGTCCCAGGCTGAAAGGAACCCTAAGGGCCCAAGTTGGGAGCTATGGCAGAATCAGTTCTTGGCACAGAAAGGGGCAGAAGCCTGGAGTACGGTTGGTGGCTAACCAACCTGCAGCAGGGTAGAATTCATCGCTAGATCTGCTTGAGGACAGTTAAAACAGAATATTCAGTGAAGGGTGGGGTTGAAGGCTTTTTGGCCAAATTCCTTTCTGGGTTGGTACAAAATCAAACTTTACAAAAGCAGCATGCAGCCAGGGATTTAGCTCAGTGGTTCCAGCACCCGCCTTCCCAAAGCAGCATGCTTACTTGCAACAGCGTGGAGTCTTCTGTGCTCCTGAAACAAAAGCCATGTCAGCCATGCTAGGGTCAGCGTTTTTCGAAACTACTGAACCATCCTAAGATTGAACCAACAGCTAAGTCAGATAAGATGCTGGAATAGATACTGCTCATTTCTGAAGACGCTTGATACACCGCTGGCACTGGTTGGCACACAGAGCAGGAGTGGGCGTTGATAGTGACAACAGACACATCCAGAAGGGAAAGGCAGAGAGTGAGGAAAGAACCAGGAGCGGTACTAATAACCAGGAGCAGGAGAAATGACCACTGTCTGCACAGATAGTTTGGCAGTCTTCAGAGAGCTGCGCTGGGCAGAGCACAGTGGAAAAAGGAGCACTGGCAGGTGCCATGTCTGTAGGCCACTGTAGGAATGTCACACGGAGAGACATGTGTGAACGAGTACAAAATAAGTCAGTGCCACTCACGGTCTTCCATGCTGTTACCCGCAGCCTACTCAGCCCCCAGATAACCAAGAGGCTGGTGTTCTCACACAGGTGCCAAGGGGCTGCCGGAGAGCAAGAGCTGTGGGCATCCCCATGAAGTATTCTGGCATTTTACACACTGTACAGGCACGGGGCTTGTGCCTGGCTTCAGCCTCAATACAGTACCCGAACAGGTGTACCAGTCAACATGGCTGGGATGAGAGTGGCGGGTAGATAATATCAGGCCCATACCTGTGAGTGACGGCTGTAAAAATGGACTCACCTACTGCCAGGGGCCTCTTGTAAACATTTTCCCCGTCCGCAGGCCACTGGATAAGCCACTCCCAGAGAACTCTCTCTGGTCACTGTTAGGTAAGGTTTTCCACAGAGGATTGACTGTGACAGGGACACTCATTTCACCAACTCTGATGTGCAAAGTTGGGCTGAAGACCATCAAAGAAAGTGATATTCTCATTTGTTTTTCAGGGGCTGGCTTACTTGAAAAATAGGTCGTTAAAGCAATAGTTAAAATAGTTAAATGGAGTCACTGTATGTAAGTGAGGGAAAAAAATGATTCCAGCAACAATAGGTTGTTGAATGAAAATCCCAGTGGAAAATCCTAGTGGAAAATCCAGAGAGGACCTACCTCCCTGAGAGTACTTGGCCAGGGATTATTCCCCCAACCCCTTCAGGGTTTTAACTCTGCAGTTGGTTGCAACAGAACTGGACAGCAAGTTTCTCTTTCTGAAAACAACACACACACTGGCTGCAGGACTTACCCGCAGAAGCTTTCTCAGTGCGGGCTGGTATTCATAGTGCCAGAGTGCCCGATGCACACTGCTCGTGAAGAATCGAAACCAAGGGTCCTGCTTGACCGTGGGCCTTGTGTGTTGTGCTACCAGTGTGCTAGGCTGGATGAGCTCCCAGTGGAGTACTGACCGGCCTGCTTGCCACCCACTGCTTTCCGATTGGACCGAAGCCTGATCCAAGGGAGAGAACCCATATTTGGTACTATAAAGCCAGGAAGAAGACCTATGGCAGGAGAAGTGAAGTGAGGGAACCATTGCTATAGTTTGGTTAAACGAGAAAATGTCCTAATGAAAGTGCCACGTCTGCTCCTCTAGGTTATTGCTGTTGCTGCTCGAGTGGAACTTCTTGCAGTGGGGAGTGACCAGCAATGCACAGTAAGTTCAGTCGTTGGGTGGATGGTGAACTTCCCTTCTCCAGTCAAGCAGGTGTGCTCTGGGATGTCCTGCCCCTCCCCAGCCCCAAGTTGGAGTAACTTCATGAAGGACCTGAAAGCAAGATGAGACTTGTCTTTGAGTAACAGTTGAATGGGAACACACACCCTAGTGGTCTTGGTCCTGGGATGAAGCCTCAGCAACAGTAGGAAAGCATTTCAGTGAATCCCAGTCCAAGCATAACACGTGGGAAGGAGTGTGTGTACACTTATGACCCCTTGTGTCTTGAAAAGAAGGATGAAACTGGCACTTCTCTCTGTGGAAATATGGCACAGCTGCCCCACAAGAGGTAGCACATCCAGGTATGGAGATCGTACACAGTGGAATTGCAGATAAAGTTCTGACCACCAGTATGGAGCAACTATCCCCCTTCATGTACATGGTGACTGTTTGGGGGTCACTTGTGGTAACACTTGCCTTAGAATTGGAGTGACAAATATACTCTAGGAGCCCTTTTCGACATGGCCATGTTTTTTTGACATCTTGCCTACTGGTCCCAAAAATCTGCCGAGATTGAGGGCCCACTTTCTCCAGAGACTGGCATGGTGGGAAGATTCTCTTACCCTGTTCAGGCCTCAAGCAGGGCTACTAGACAATCTTTATGCCAATAAAAGCTGTTGCCAACTGCAAAGGCACTCAGCTATACACAGGAGGACACCTTCAGTGGTTTTGGCACCTGCCTGGCAAGGACAAGATCCCGAGTTCGATTTCTGACACCATATAGCACAATGTCGGGTGTGGTGGCTCATGCCTGTAATTGCTGCGAGTTCGATGCTAGCCTAGCCTACATGTGAGTTCAGGGCCAGCCTAAACTACAAAGCGAGACTCTGTCTGTAAAAATAAAACAGAACAAAACTGG
>PVIR01010755.1:0-48979 GCA_004026965.1 Petromus typicus | reverse complement strand
TTTTTTTGATGATAAGTTTTCTACTCATTGAGTAAATACTAAAGAACATAAAATTCCTGTGTTGTGTGGCAAGATTATATTTAGCTTTGGAAGAAAATGCCAAAGTGTCTTCCAAGACAGCTGTACAATTTTTACTCCCACAAAGTATGAGAGTTCCTATTGATTTGCAGCAACCTTAGCATTAGATATTATCAGGGTTTTTATTTTGGTCATTTAAATAGCTTAATAGTAGTATCTCATGATTGTTTTATTTGCTCTCATCTGCAATTCCTTAATGGCATATGATGGTAAGCATCTTCTCATATGATTATTTGCCAGGCATCTCCTTCGAGAAAGTGTCTCTTCACGTACTTGTCCACTTGTTAAGTGACTCATTTGTTCTCTTATTGTCGAGTTGTATGAATTCTTTGTATAACCTGAACACGTCCTTTATCATTTGCACACATTTTTCCCAGTCTGCAGTATATCTTTCACTCCCTGAACAATAAATTTTGCAGTGAAGTTTTTAATTTTAATGAAGCCCTTGTTTAATTTTTTCTTTCATAGAATATGCTTCTGATGTTACATTGAAATCTCATCACCAAATCCAAGGTCGCTTAAATTTACTTCAAGTTTTCTGATAGTTTTATTTATAAATAGGCATTGGATTTTGTCCAGTTATTCTTCTTCATTTATTTATATGATCATATCACTGTTTTCCTCTAGTCTCTTGACTAAGGAGAACTGCAGATTTTGAACCAGCTTCACATACTGTTTTGGCACATTAGTTTTGTAGACATGAGCTCTCTATGCAGTTCAGGCCAGCCTTGAATTTGCAGCAATCTTCCCGCCTCACCTCCCGAGTGCTAGGATTACAGGTTTGCACCACCATGTATGGCCAATTTGCTACTATATTCATGCGGGATGTTTGCCTGTAGCTTCCCTTCTTTGCAAGGCCTTTAACTGGATTTGGTATTAGTGAAATGATAATCTCATAGAGTAAGTCAGAAAGTATTTCTAGCTGCTTCTTTTTTCTAAAAGATATCATAGAGTATTGGTATAATTTCTCCCTTAAACATTTAGCAAGATGCACCAGGAAAACTTCTGGGTTTTGGTGTTTACTCTTTTTACTTTTTTTTAAATTCAAGTATTGTAAATTATTGACTCCATTTTTGTAACAGATTCAGGCCTATTCAAAGTATCTGTTGCTTCTTGTGTGTTTTGCTTTGGTGAGTCTTTCTAGAACCTGGTCTACTGT
Source organism: Petromus typicus (assembly GCA_004026965.1). NCBI lineage: Eukaryota > Metazoa > Chordata > Mammalia > Rodentia > Petromuridae > Petromus > Petromus typicus. The sequence continues at coordinate 47,742 of PVIR01010755.1, read as the reverse complement.
ATTTAGGTATCAAATTTGGGGGCATCAAATGACTTATAATCTTTCTTTATCAGCCTTTGACTTTGCATGAGGTCAGTAGCGATGATATCACTCTCACTTCTGATATTAAGAATTTGTGTCCCCTGTTCTTTTGTCTTAGTTTATCTGACTAGAAATTCATCAACATTATTGACTTTTTCAAAGGCAATCAATGTGGTATTCTAGTCACAGAGCATATTGGGCAGAGATAGATGGGAACACTTTGTATATGCAAGTATTCAATAAGCCTATAGCTATTCTAAAGTAAAATGATTAAATGGATACATGAAATAAAACACAAAGTCCTTCTATTTGATATAAATAGAGCAAAATATACATGTAGGCTGTCATTTGTTTGAAGTGGAGGTGTATCCATACTCTAGCTAGATACATAGGTAACAGCATTTATATTGATGGAATAAACAAGCTAAGGCACTGATAAAACATACAGCGAGGCAAAAAGGCATCTTCTTACCACAGTCTGATGAGGTACTTCACTGATTTTCTGATGACACAATAAAACAGAAACTGAAAACAAAGTAAGACTTTCAAAGTGCCATCCTGAAAATGAAAATTTGACCTATAAATCATTTTTTGTCAATGGGAAACTGAATTTCAGAATATACATTGTTAAGAACTTGTGGCAGTAGGGATACTCCACGACAAAACTCCTGAACCAAATCTCTGTAACTGGATCTAGGTACTGTCACATGTGAACAGTGTTTTATTTTTCTCCATGGCCTTCATGGTCATCCAATGTCCTGCATGCAAGACCCGTCGGTCATCATCCTGATTGCCTCTCCCTGTCAAGAAGTCCTGGCTTCTTGCTCTTTTTGTGCTGTATTGCTAAGAGCAACAAGAGTGTCTGCCTTAAGTAGATGCCCAGAAGCTTTGGCAAAGAGAAGGCTGGCAAGATGGCACCTGGAGCTTCATGTCCCAGTTGTCCAAACTGAGAAATGACAAGAGCAGGACAGCAGAGGGAGGCTCACGGCCACTCTCCCTGAAGACACAGCAGCTTCATTTGTCTGATTCTTGATTCAGGAACAATAGCTTGGCTTATACAGCTGTCGCTGTAGATAGCAGACAAGCATTTTTTATTCCTTCTATTTTCTAAAATATTCAACACTGCAGAATAATCGAAGCCATCAGGAGAGGAAAACATCCCTGACCATCTGTAGGGCTGACTCTGTACTAAAGCCTGGCTCCTCCATTCACGCCTCAACTGAAGTTAGTGGCAGAGCTGGATTTAGAACATTGGCTCCCAGACACCACGTTTAGCACTTCTACAGTCTCTCTGGAAACCTTTCTGTCTAAAAAGAGAAGATGGAATATACATTTTAAATGTTTGTAATTATTATAAAGCAATATACATTCATGGATTCACAGACATTTAGGAATTCAAGTCTATGCCAGAAATTTATGTATATTTTTTTAATTTAGCAAGTGTTCTCAGTTACTCTAAGTGCCCAAGACTCTTGCTCTCCTGAAACCACATGTGCATAGCTCATGGGGGCATAATCCACACGATTCATTAGTGGACTGAGAAACCTCTTGGGAATGACAAGCAAAGCCACTGAGGTTGACAACTGCCATCCCTGAAGGAAGATCCTTAGTGATCTCTCCAGCTTCCTACAACACTACTAGCAGCTCCTTCACCAAACCACTCCCTCTGACTTTCTTCCTGCACACACACATTCACATGGACTTTTACATACCTAACTCCTCCCCACATTTCAAAACCTGGCTAACATGAAACCTTTGTCTGCGTTCAGTGTGCCTGGTGGGTCCTATCGTATAATTCCTTGGTCACTTTATCTGAATCTTTAGGAGCTAGGACTCTATCTTCTCTCCGTATATCTCTATGACACAACACAGTGAATGCACCCAGCAAACAAAAATGGGTGGGTGGAAAGACAGGGACAGACAGATGAATGGATGAGTGGACAGATGGATGGACTGATGGAAATCATACATAAGGAGTGAAAATGAGAAGAAATTTTTACACCAAAGATAAAGGTTAAGAATACAAGGTAATAATGTCAGTTAGCTTTTGCTGCATAACAAACTGCTCTGAAATAAAACCAACTGTGTAGCTCATTACCCCACAGAATACATTTTGGGCCAAAATGAGCTCGGTCGTTTTTCTGGTCTTCACAGGTTTTAGCTGACATCAGCTAGACTTGTTCATTAAACACAGAAGGAGGAGTTTGCTGAGGCTGCCTGGCTGATGAAAGCCTCGCTGAACCACTGGGAGCAATTAATTGGGTCATCTCTCCACAAGGCTTTTCAGCATTTAGCTGGCCTCCCAGGAGGGGTTCCCTGGTGGCCTCTGCTTCCCAGCAATAACAGCAGAAGCTCTATGCCTCTTGAGACCTACGTCAGAACTCACACAGAAAAACCAAATCAGAGAAAGTCACATGGTGAAACCCAAGGGATATAAAAATAGATTTCCCTTCTTAATAAAGAGTGGCAAACTACCATGGCCATTTTGGAAATCTATCTCCAGAGAGAGCGGCAGGAATAGTTAAGTTTTAATGATCCATGCTGCTTTCTCATTGCACTTTTAATCTTTTATACCCTTTCATATCCCCAATTTTTACTCCTACTGTTCTCCCCCTTCCAAAGGCAAAAATTCTGATTTGTTCCTTACACATTTCTGTGTCCATACAAGTTCCTGCAGAAAACATACTGCTGCTTTATACATGTGCAAAAAATAGTTAGTGTGTATCTCACTGTTAACTTTGGGCCTCTGAGAGCTATCCTTGAGCTATGATCCATTTAATATTATTCTTGCATCTATTGATATTCTCCACTTGAATGTCAGGGGAGAAACATTATTTGATTCAGTTAATGTTTTATTTAAGGGTTGTGTATCTATATTCAAAAGAAAAATCTCCCATCTTGTTTCACAGCTGTGGAACACATCCTATATGGTATTCATACTCATTGGGCTTTACAGTACAATCCTTTATGGTTTAGTAAATGATATATTTTCTTTGTCTCTAATTTCTTCAGTTTTACTATAATCTCTTCAGGCATGTAATTCTCATTATCCTGCTATGGATCTTTTAATCTGCTTTTCCATCTGGAGTTCTAAGAAGTTAATCTCCATTTCTCCAAATAGTTCTTCTTTTCTGTGTATTTCTCTTCCTAAGCCTCTTATTAGCTGGCGAATAGGACTATTATTTCCACTGCTATCCTCTGCCCTTGGCTTTCACTTGGTAATTTTTCATCTCTTGACCTTTTCCCACATCCTTTCAGCCAAGTCTTTTGGTCTGATATTTCAACTCATAACCTTAGTCTTAGCTGCACTCTCCTAAGCATTTGTCTCTTCTACTATTTATATCGACCATTAAATTTCTCTCATCTATTCTGCCACTTTCTTTCTTTTATCGTTTTAGTCTGAATGATAGTCCTAGCATGGTGCCTTATCTCTACAGGTGCACTTACCATGCTCCAGTGTCCCCACAACAGTTTTGTCGAATTCGTTGTCTTCCCATGTGCATCAGGAGTTCATTTCCCTAGAAGTATTAGTTCCTGTGTCTTGGGACTGTGTTTTGGAAAAAGCCATAAACTAGGCCCTAGACTGTGTTGCTGTGGCTAATTTCAAAAAGGGGAAGTGATAAGTCTCATGGTGAGGAGCCTCAGGACCCATAGTAGTGTTAGCTGCTGCTACTTCCTGTCTCCTCTCCAAGCAGCTACTCTATGTAGAATGGCATATTCCAGTTAATGGCTTTATGTTTTGATTTGGGCCTGGATATGCCCCAAAGCCTCATGCTTTTCCAGAGGTAGTTAAATCTAGAGTGTGTTTGTTTGATGATGCAACATGAGCCTTACGAGCTCTAGGGTAAGGGCATGAGTGCCACTAATCCCAAGTAGCCTGAATAAAAGGGGCAGAAAGAAAGATGCTGTTAAACTCTCTCTTGTTAGCCCTGCTGCCTGTGCATGCTCTGTTGTTTCTCCTCTACAGTGCTTGTTTGCCATCCCAGCCTCAGAGCCAGACAACTCTGAACTAAAATTTCTATGAACTGTAAGCCAAATAAGCCCCTCCCCCTCTAACTTTGGGTGTCAGGTATTTTGTCTCAGTAATTGACACAATGTACAAAGCTGGAAGGAGACTGTTTCCCTTGACCAGAGACCTAGTGAAAACTCCAAGTCAGTCTGTACTTACTTCTCTGACTCCAGCCCAGCAGGACTTTTTGCTGCTTGAGGATTGCCTGGGACCTCCGATCAGGTCCAGGATGTATAGGTTCTTATTGCTTCTGTGACAAACTATCACAGTCTGTGGCTTTAAGTTACAAAAATGTATCCATCCTCTTTCATGCTGGTGATCAAAAATACAAAATGAGTCTCTTGGGCTAAAGTCAAGGTGCTGGTTTGAAATGGAAAATTTATCTCCCTGCCTGTATCAGTTTCTACTAACAGCCCGTATTCCTTAGCTTGTGGCCCCTTCCTTCAGCTCAAGGTGCATCCCTTCAACTTCTGATTCTGTGATCACAGTGTCTCTTCCAACTTAGTCCTCCCTGTGTCCCTTAGAAGAACTGTTGTGCTGATAGCAACTCCACCAAGGTCATCTGGGACAATCTCCCAGCTGAAGATTCTTAACACCTATGATGTCCTCTAACCACACCCCAAGCCCCTGGGTTCAAGCAGCCTGGGAAGTTTAGATTAGATACACGATTCTGAATCACTTACTATATGCAGAGTGGTTCTGGGAGCAAGGTTGTTAAGAAGCATGGACTGAGGTTACAAATGAGATTTATCTTTGCCTATAAAGAGGTTTAGAGTATGAAAGTGGTACTGACGACATGCTTGGCATTGAGGAGAACGGGGCCAAATACAGCACTAACCAGATGGAAAGGCCACAGTTGTGTCCAGCTCCATCCTGCCCGGTGGCGAGGCTGTATTAGAATTTCCAGTTCTGGGGCTCTGGAGCTCCTTTAGGCTTCACATAGGGATCATCTTCTTGTCATGTAAGTTTCCTTCTAGAGCAGGTTCTGTGCTACCACTTGGGAGGCAGGATGGAAGAAGACAGGATGATGATGAGGAGAGTACAGTCTCAACTGGACATGGTGGCACAAATCTGTAAGCCCAGCTCTCTGGGAGGCTGAAGGAAGAGGATCAAAAGTTGGAGCCTAGGGCCAGGGATTTAGCTCAGTGGTTCCAGCACCTGCCTTGCAAGTGCAAGGACCTGGGTTCAGTCCTCAGTAACCACATACAATACTAGGTGTGGAGACTCACGCCCATCAGCAGTCAGTACCACATACCACAGTGCCGGGCATGGTGGCTCACACCTATAATCCCAGCACTTGGGAGGCAGAGGCAGGAGGAATGCTGTGAGTTCAAGGCTGAGCTCAGGGCCAGCCTGAACTACAAAAAAGGGAGAGCCTGTTTCAAAAAATTAAAATTTTTTTAAAAAAATGTAGAGCCCAGTGTGAGCAACTCAGTGGCTTAATGAGATCCTGTCTCAAAAAAAAGAAAAAAAGGGCCATTAATGTAGTTCAAAGTAATAGTTCCAAGTCAAGCCCCCAGAATAAAGCAAAGGAAAGTGAAGAATAAAAGAGCTCAGCCTAGTGAGAGACATTCATGTAACAAACGATGAAGAGAAACAGCATGTGCTGAGGTGAGGGCTAAGAGGTCTGAGTCACTATCAGCCCTCCGGACAGAAACTAGACACAGCTGTGCCAACCTGGTGGAGATGAGGATGAAGGCCGACACCATGCAGGCCAGAATCCCTACACATCCTGCAAACCAGGAGCAGCTCAACTCCTGGGCCTTTTCGTGCCTCTCTCCTCTGAGCCTTTTGGGGAAGAGGCCCTTTCCTCTGGCTCCAGCTTCCTTTTTCCTCTCCTTTTCTTCCATTTTCCCCATAGAAGACCGAGGAAGGTGACATTATGGTCCCTTCTTCCCCCTCTCTTTAAGTCCTTACAACAAACCAAATGTCAAGGGCTCTGCAAGAAGCAGGAAGGAAAATCATTTGCAGCGCTGTTGTCAGCCTTCGAAAGGCCCCTGACTACCGTCTCATCTCAGGAAGCTTTTATCTTGCATTCTTACATCACCTGCCTTCAAAGGCCCGCACCTCACTCTCAGCTTTGCTCCCACAGCTTGAATACAGTCAGGACGAGGCCGTCAGATCTCTCCTTTACAGATGAGAAAGTGAAGCCTCTGGGATCTCAGCTCTTTTGCACAGAGCTCTCTGGGAGCTGCACAGAGCTCAGGCCCACAAATACCCTGACTCCTGGCCCTGGCTCCCAAAGACAGACAAGCACACCTCAACCCCAGCTCTGTTATTGCAGGATACTGGGAAAATAACAAGTATTTTCTACACTGACTTGAGCCTCAGCCTTTTTTGCACCCCCATCCTGTTGCTAGACAGAAAAAAGGGACTGAACAAGCACTCCTCTCAACTTCCGGCATAGCGTTTATTTCTACATCCTCACAGCAAGGAGCACATTAAAGTTATCACAGTGATGGAAAAAGAAAAAATGACTAATGTATGATACAAATAGCTAGACACCTCACCAGATAGCTTAGGTTGTTGCCTTTGGAGATTCTGAGGGCTGCCCCTGGGCTCTGTGCCTACCTACTGTGTGTGGCACAGGAAATCGGAACTCACATCTGCTTCGAGCCTCCCCACTAGCCGCTCGCCTTCTGCCTTCCTTCTTCCACACTTCTTCCAGTGTGACTACCTGGGCAGTCAGACTAAGGGCCTCTGGGCTCCTGTGCGTTACCATGAGCTATGCAGGCAGACCCGAGAATGACCCCAGATCTGCCGCGACTCAACGCCTGCGCAGATGCACAGCTGCAGGCGAGGGAATCTGGCTGCCTTCCCCCTGTGGACTGACCAGTGACATTCAGAAAACCACCATTGCAAAGTTGTTATGGTAATTTTATTCACAATTTCCGTGGCTTGCTTAAATGAGTTATATTTGCTCCATGAATTACACAGAATGTCCTGCCATGTTTTCATCCCAGATGTGTAATTAAATCATCCTATTCTTTCAATCACATATTTCCTATGATTAAAAACAAAGCCTTGGTCGTGTCTCAGAGGATCAACTTGGGATGTTCCAACAAGCCTATAGTTCTTAAGTTCCTTGATCCATACATATTTGTAACACCAAAGGAAATACCTGAACCAGACAATATGAGAATCTTTAAGGCTGTTGACAGTCTTTGAAAGCAAATTTTGAAAATTTCAAAAGAAAAAAAATCCAGGCTGGTCCTTCTGGGGGCACACACATCGTCTCAGCACTCAGGAGGCTGAGGCAGCAGCATTGCCATGAGACCAGCCTGGGCTACACAGTGGGTTCAAGACTAGCCTGAACTGCAAGATTCAGTCTCCAAAAATAAACAGATAAATAAATCCAGTGATTCTTGGCCTACTGGATTACAACAAATTCTTAAAAGGATTAGAATACAGGTGTTTTTTCATTTTGTTTTGTTTTGTTTTTACTATCTGGGAAGACCAGGAGGTACTTATAATTTCTTCATTGCCCTTCTATCTTTACTCACAGCAATCCTCTTGCCTCTGCCTCCCAAGTGCTGGGATTACAGGTTTGAGCCACCACACCCAGCAAACATTGTCAGGAATGGAACACAGGCCCTTGCACTTGCAAGGCAGGCACTGGAACCACTGAGCTAAATCCCTGGCCCAATGCCCTTCTATCTTTTAATGCACTTAACAGAATAGGCCCGAGTTGGGCCAGGGAGTTAGATCAGTGGTTCCGGTGCCTGTCTTGCAAGTGCAAGGACCCAGGTTCGACCCCCGGTAACCACATATCATACTGGGCATGGAGACTCACGCCCAGCAGCAACCAGTACCACATACCACAGTGCCGGGCGTGGCGGCTCACACCTAATCCCAGCACTTGGGAGCCAGAGGCAGGAGGATTGCTGTGATGTGAGTTTGAGACTGAGCTCAGGGCCAGCCTGAACCACAAAGCGAGACCCTGTCTCAAAAAAAAAAAAAAAAAAAAAAACCCTAGAATAGGTCCTAGTTGAACGTCACTGCCCTTCATTCAGAAATGCTTTTGAGGGCACTTGTTATGAACTTGGCATTCAGGGACACTAGAGATACAACAGGGGAAAACAGACACACTATGGCTGCCTTGTGGGTCTTACATTTCAGTTCTTTCCAAACCATCACCAACCAGACAAAGATGAAGAGCAATAAAATCCCTGGGCCCGCAGACCTTATATGTTTTTCAACACCACAGCTCTGATAACAAGTAGATGAAGAATGGATGAGACAGACCTGTCCAGGCCTTGATCTACTGATGGAATCACCAAGGCTCTTGTAAGATGGGTACTTTCTTCATTTGCCTTCCATCCTTTGAAAAGCATCTGAAAAAATTTTTTTCTCCTTAAAACAAATGTAAATTTTTAAAAATCTTGTTTTAAATTATGCATAGTAGCTTTGCTAACTATAAATTCCCACTAGTCCAAGAAAAAAAAATTATGTAAGAAGAAAAAAATACATTTGCTCACAGAACTGACACATCTAAGAGGTCATAGTAGACCCCAGAATTTTGGAAGCCCTTTAGCTCTCTGCTCAGTTCTCAGCAACGCCTCCGTTGTGTTGGCTTCATTCCTGCCGAGCTCACTCACACAGTGACAGAGCTGGCTTCTCGTACCTCTCCAAGTCTTGGTGAGCATTTACTTTTGTGATCTTGAGGCCTTGGGGGACTCCAGATGTCTCCAGGTAGAGGCAGAGGAGAGAACAGGTCAGAGGGAGTTCAAGTTTAGCTTAGACACTCCAGAGTAAGAGAAAGCTAGTTGTTCCATTCTATGGTCATAAACTCTGCGAGGCAACCCTAACCACAAGGCCTTAGCAATGCTACTCCATGACTGGCCAGATCTGGGCCGGGTGTCCAGTACTATAGCTGAACCACCGGTAGCTAGCATATGGACAGTATAGTTCTATACCCTTGGCCTGGACTCACCTCTTTCATTCAGAGGAGTAAAGGAATATTTTTGTCCTATGCTCAAACAAGAAAGTACTATAATCATTTCTTATCTGAGTTGTAACAAACCATCATAAATTTAAACAACAACAAAAAAGATGATTATCTTATAGTCCTGGAGGTCAGGAGACCAAAGCAGATTTCACAGCTCAGAAATCAATATGTAAGCTTAGCTATATTCCTTCAGAAGGATCTAGAAGAAATTGGCTCCTTTTGTTTTCTATCTTCTGGAGCTATACTACTGCGCCAAATAATCTTCCTCCATCTTCAAAGTCAGCACCATGATCTTCAGATTTCTTCTGCTTCCCTTGTCTTCTGCTGTCTGTGTCAAATCACCTATGCCTTCCTCTTATTAGTACTAATGTGACTATTCTCTGGACTCAGTCAACTTGCAGAGTCCCGCTATCCATAGCCCCAGAATCTGCTACCATTTAAGGTGATTTCACAGGTCTCCATCAGTGGTTAGGCATCCAAAGATGTGGGTTTTCTCTGAGAAATGCCAAGCCATTGTAATTGGGAAAAGGACAGAATTTGCACCTTTAAATGATTGTTTTATGTGCAGTTTGGAGAAGGGAATAGAGACGATGAAGCCCAGAGGTGCTAGAAAAAGACCACGTTAGGTTGAGAAGTCACCATCTCAGTGGAAGGTAGTGGCGGCTTGAAGTACAACAGTGCAGCAGAAATAGAGGAGACAGATGTGAGAATGAGTTAGTGGCGACAGTGACAGGAGCCGATGATGAATTGTATTTGGAGGAAGAATGTTAGAAAGGACAATGTAAAGGAGGAGTCCTGCTTTTGAGTTTCATTTCCATAAATGTTGAAGAGAGCAATCCAGAAAAACAGGGTGGAGTGTTGGGCGTAGGGTGATCTTCATGCATTGTGTTTTTCATCCAAATATCCAGTGCCCCAGAGGTGTTCCACTATGTCTACTAGATGTTGTGGTCTAGCGCTCAGAGATAGGAATCTGAGAATCATCTGCTTACAATTAGTCACTTTCCTGATGGTAGTGCTTTGCAAAGGATATAGAATGAAGAGAAAACCATCTAAAACCAAGTATGAAGAAACACTAATGCAGCTGGGCATAAAAGTACACACCTGTGATCCCAGCACTCTGAGAGGCTGAGAAATGTTTGAAAGTTTAAATCCAGCCTGAGCAATTTGATGATTTAGTGAGACCTGCCTCAAATAGAAGATAAAAGGAGCGAGGAATTTAACTCTGTGTAAAGGCCTTGGGTTCAATCCCCAGTAGAAAGAGAGTAAGATGGAAATAAAAAAGGCAGAAAAAGGGCTGGGGATTTAGCTCAAGTTGTACTGTGCCTACCTTGGAAGCACAAGGGTCCAAGTTCAATCCCTAGTACCACAAAAAAAAAAAAAAAAAAAAGAGAGAGAGAGAGATAAAACCAAAGAAAAGGAAAAAAAATCAACACTTAATGGCTAAGTAGACAGGAAGAGTCATCAGAATAGACAGAATAAAAGTACCCATAAAGAGAGAGATGTGTTACAAAGTCCAAAAGAAGACATCTCACGGAAAATGTAGGCAACAAGGTCAAATAGTGGTAAGAGATTAAATAGACGACAACCAAAACTACATGGTGGATACAAAGGTAGCATTTACATGCTGTGGGGGTTTTTTTGTTTGTTTGTTTTGGGGTTTTTTTGAGATAGGGTCTCACTTTGTAGTTCAGGCTGGCCCTGCGCTCAGCCTCAAACTCACATCACAGCAATCCTCCTGCCTCTGCCTCCCAAGTGCTGGGACAACAGGCGTGAGCCACCACGCCCGGCACTGTGGTATGTGGTACTGGTTGCAGCTGGGCGTGAGTCTCCACACCCAGTATTGTATGTGGTTACCGGGGGATCGAACCTGGGTCCTTGAGCTTGCAAGACAGGTACCAGAACCACTGAGCTAAATCCCCGGCCCCTTACATGCTGTGTTTTTATAACTTTCTCACTACCATCAGTCATCAGACATACAAAATTTACCCCTGCATATAATGTGCATTTATTAAATATTGACATTATCTGCTATGGCTTATATCTAGATGTCCCCCAAAGATGAACATGCTCATAGAAGGGGCTGTGGAGAAGCAGCTGTATTAGGGGCATATGACACCGGCCTGACTGGAGTTCACTGGACCTTGGACAAGCATTAGAAATGTGTCATCATACCTCTATGAGACACAACAGTGGCTTCCTCCACTGAGTCATTTGTGTATCTTGTTTTAGAAAAATGAGAAAGTAAGGGAAAGTCTACCAGAGCCTTCATTAACCTTGGGGACAAGGGCAGATTGGAAATAAGGAGAAAACAGCTACTCCTGCCTGGATGAGAGTAGGAACCAGTGTGGCAAAATCTCTACATAAAAAAGACTGAGATTCAGGGCCGGGGATTTAGCTCAGTGGTTCCAGCACCTGTCTTGGAAGCACAAGGACCCAAGTTCGATCCTCAGTAACCACATACAATACTGGGTGTGGAGACTCATGCCCAGCAGCAATCAGTACCACATACTACAGTGCTGGGCGTGGTGGCTCACGCCTATAATCCCAGCACTCAGGAGGCAGAGGCAGAAGGATTGGTGTGATGTGAGTTTGAGGCTGAGCTCAAGACCAGCCTGAACCACAAAGGGAGACCCTGTCTCAAAAAACCTAAAAAAAAAAAAAAGACTGTGATTCAAAGCCCATAATTGTAAGAATATTTAATATACTGAATGTACAAAGTTAACTATTAAATAAAATATGAATTTCAATATTTGAGATCCATTTTTGAAATGATAGAGGATTAGGGAAAATATCTGACCTCAACCAGTATCTGTCCTTTCAAGCAGTTTTATTGGTTAACATCTTTGAAAGTTAAGTATTAATATTGGATACAGTCATAATGTCAGGTACCACACACCAGCTGTTTGGAAACAGACACCTGTAACAAAATTTGATGATATTTAAGAAATCTGTCCTGAGAGTAAAACAGAAGTTATTTGCTTTATAAACTCTACTTTTTATAGACAGTAAAAATATAAGCCCCTTTCTGAACTACAAATTCCAAGTTGAATCCAAATGCATTAACTTGGAAAGTCCCTTGAATTCTTTGGACTAAAATCAGACCTGTGGGTCATTTCTCTGAGTCTTGCTGTGGACACTATCAATATTTTATGGTGACATTTCTTAAACAACTTGAACAAGGAGGGAATACTGTAATCAAAGAGAGTTAACTAAGTAATAAACAAATAGATCTGAGTGAAGATAGCATTTTTAAAGTAACAGTCTACTTTTAAAAAAGCTAAATACAGTAGAGGCCTCATTCATACGGTATTGTTAAGTGATTAAAATGTCTATGAAAGTTGCTTTTCAAAAGAGAAGCCGACTTCCCTTTTAAATGACAATTCAAAAATGAGATTAATGAGATTTTTTTTAAGATGCAATGCACCCTTGTTTGATGGCTTGCCTGCACTACTCTATTGCATCCTTGCTAAGCCTTTCTGTCACTGGTTCAAGATCCCCAAACATTAATATCTACTGCAGTAGCAATACCTCAGTTTTATCTACAAGGTTGAGCATAGTTCCCAGGAGTTTAGTTGTAGGCCCAATTGTATTCATAACTTTGATATATCCTTTCCACTCTCTTCTCTATTTCTCAAAACTATCCCTTGTCTGCCCTGAGTATGTGTGTAGAAAACTCTAGAAACTCATACTGACTGGAGAAAGATACACAAGAATGTGACAGCAGCCACCTAGGGAGGGGAGATTCTGCAGAGCTATTACTACTCACCACTCACCCTCTGGTACCAACAGAGGGCTGTGGTTGTCACTATTACTTCACTATATGCACGTGTTATTCCCTTTCAACACTACTTTAAATTTATTTAGCTTTTTAAAGCATAAGCATAATAGTGGGTACTTACTCTTGTATCGTTTAAGGTTTCATAGATATATAAGTTCATTTAATCCTCACAATCACCATAAAGTGACATACAACTCTTACTGTCATTTCACAGATAACAAAACTAACCTATAAGGCAGGAAGTAACACAAAGATCTTTTTATGGTTTGTGTAGACATCCCCCAAAGCTTCATGCAGACGAGATGCGACTTTCTACTACAGAGGTGGCTGTAGTAGAAATGTGTGGAATGTGTGAGGCTGGGATTAAGGGTGTGTGATTCCTAAACCACTATGTGTGTGAGAGAGGTTTAGCACTACCCTGATCCCTGTAGTCTGAGTAAGACAAAAGGAGCAGAAAGATGCTGTCAAGCCCTCCATCCCTCATGGCCACTGCTCTGCTGTGGGCCCCGTGAGCTGCCTCGCTTGTCACTGTCAATGCCATGTTGTTTCTCCTCTGAGACACTTGTTCACCATCCTTACCCTGGCGCCAGTAGATTAGGAACTGAAACCTCTTTGAAATGAAAGCGTAATAAACCCCTTCCCTTTGAACTTTAGGTGCCTGGTATTTTATCTCAAGGGCTAGAGAAAAATGACTAACACAGACCTCTAGGAAGCAAAAGGGTTGAGATTTAAACATAGGCAGATTAGGCCCAAGATCTGCATACTTAAGTCACAAAACTTATAAGCACAAAACAAAAATAAAGGCAAGAAGCCTTTTCACAGTCAAAATAAACTTCACAATGAAATAAAATTGTCACTTGGGAAGGAAAAAGTATCCACACGGGCACTAGAACACTGGTGCCTACTTTTTTATCTTCTTCAGAGCTCAAAACTAACAGCAACAGAATAGTGGTGACAGCTAGCTCTACTAGGTAAGGAGTTATGTTGGCTATTTTCATGTGTGTAACATGCTTTTTATATAGTTAACGTTAGAACTGGAGAAATGCTGCCTATTCTTCAATAGCATCTGACTCAGGTCTCTTCCCATTCCAGTTTCCTGCACCTCTTCACAAGTGCCACAGCAGTCACATGAGTCCATTCGAGATCTTGGAGGATAGACCCTTCCTGATGTGACGCACTTCTGGGTTCTGCCGTGCCTAAGCTGCTCTTTTAACTGCATAATTCTGCTGATCTTGACCAAATTCCCCTTCCCATGAGAAAATTCTCTTCATCACCTACGTCAAAGCTCATCTCTCCCTCACTGAGAGCCTTTTAGACACTTCATTCAGTGGACATGTGAATTCTAATTAGGAATGCAAAGGGCATGTAGATAATGAAAATGTCTACCGCCATCTCCCTCGCAATGTGGGACTCAGGCAAGTAAGGAAATGCCTTTTCCTGCCACCAGCCTCCTCCTGTCTTCACAGTGTCTCAGTGACTATTCACTGAGGATCACAGAGGGAAGGACCTGAGCCATCAAGGAAGCGCAGGGTAGCTGGAAGCAGGGTTCACTGTAAGCAGCCATGCTGCGTGAAGTGTTGTTAGTCATCTTTGCTCACTCTGAGGCAGGAGATAGACATGTTCTTCACACAAAACACAAGAGCTCACTAGTAAAAAAAAGTGCATTTTTGGGGGGGAAAGGAGCTTGGGGCACCTCCTTCCTGCTGTAGAGAGACCTGGGAGTCCTCACAGCTCCTGGAGAACTAGTAGCAGCAGGAGACAGGCTTGCCTTAGACCTCACCCTTTCTGTTTCATCGTTGGTCTGAGTGTTGTATGTGTTCAGGGTGGGAAGGTCTTGGCATAATCTGCACCCAAGTTTCACATTAGTGCGAAGGATTTTTACTCTGTTTTGTCTTGTCTCGTCTTGGTTTCTTTCATGGGTTTTATTGGTGAGGCAGGGAGATTGATCTCCCGGCTCTCACTCTGAAGAATGTTAAGAGACAGGGTTTGCAGTGGCTTATCCAACCTAAATAAGAAAAGGAGCCATCCTTGCTGTGTGGAGCAGAATTCTGGAGGACAGAGAGAGAAAAGACCGGGAGAGGGAAGCACAGAGAAAGGGGCTCTAGGAACCAGTACCAGGTACCCTTGCCGTCATTCAAGGCTACTTGTAGAAGAACCCCAGGTGAATGTCTGGAGCTTCCCAAGGGCCCCAAGGGAACAGGGGCCCTTTTGATGATGGGCCAGGCTGTCCTATGGGCTTTTGCAATCTTTGTAGGGGAAGACCCAAGAGTCAGGTCACAGCGTGTAAATATTTAAAGAATCCAGGCTTTGCTGAGGACCACAACCTTCCCTCGTTATTGGTAGCTGTTCCTTTCTGAACATAGCAAAGAAGAAACAGATGAGGGTTCTGGGTGGAATCCTATACAGACCCTGGAAGAAGGACGTGAAGGAGGTGACTGCAAGGTCAGAGCCCCTGGCTGGAAGTCAGCGGGGCACCCTTCGGGAGCGACAGGAAAGTACCTCTTCACTGGGGAGCAGGCTACAGAGGAACTAGAGGGGAAATTCACACAGAGCAGCCGAAGGCCACAGAAGAGTGCCTCGGAGAGAGGATGAGGAGGAAGATCCTGGGCTGAAGCTGAGTCACCACTGTCCAGGGAAGATTCACACCTCCGCCTAGCGCTTCTTCAGGTTCTCAGTTGCTCAAAGGCCTCCCAGGTGCATCTCCGCCCATCTCACACACTCCCTCATAATTGGTTGTTCCGTTTAATTGACCTAGCTTTCCCAGGCAAATTAGCTTCCTGTATCTTTAGGACCTTCATGAATATGAAGAAGAAGTCTTAGTCTGAGTGGAAACTCCAAAGCCTTCTTACTGAGAGGTCCCAGACAGACGTAGATAATCACACAAATTGCAGGAACTGCTGTACCAGAGTCTTGGGAGTTGTTTAGCACAAGGCTGCATTATGTTCTGTCAGATGTGTTTTCTTTTTCTTTTTCTTTTTCCATAGAAGTGAAATGACAAATTTTTCCCAGGTGGTAGCAAGAAGCTTAAAAGTACAGCACATCTGCACTTTTGCCTCCAATGGAAAACACATACACACACACACACACACACACACTGAAATCCCATTACAGATGAATCTATACCATAAATTCAAGCACAGCAGCAGATGTATAAAATCAGTGAGATAAAACACAGCACCTCTGAACCCCCAATAAAAATATTCCATACTGGTTAGTGGCTTAAATGGCACACACACTTGCAGAGTGCCACAGGGTCTGCCAAAAGTCATACCCGGACTGCTTTGACAATGTAGCATGGGGAGGAGCGGGTACCGGGAGGGAGTTTTTATATTTCCTCTTCAGACCGGAGAAGATGTGTGAGGCAGGAGGCTGTCGATGTGGCGTGGGTAAAGAAAAGGGAAAAAAAAAATCAGAATGGATTAGATGGGACTATCTATAATAATAAGAACCACAAGTCCAGCCTTTTATAGTTGTAAAATGTTTTAAAGCCAAAAATCCATGTAATTTGTTGTTATTACTAAACAGAAACGCTGCCAGGTGCATTCTGAAAGGTAAACAGATGCTCGGCTATGGCAGAGGAGCCAAGGCAAATATGAAAACCAACATACTTTCCTACCGGGGCAGCTTTGTGTGCTGTGGTTACACTTCAGAGTGTGCAATAGCAACGTGAAATGAGCCCTGTGATTTGTCATGTCGACACGACATGTACCTTCTGGTGTAACTGGCACAGTCTAATCCAAGGAGGAAGGGAAGATGCATGTTTCCAAGGTAGATGAAAGAAATGTTTGTCGGGGACAGAGACACAGACACACACTTGACAACCTCTGCAGAGTCCCCTTCCTATAACCGAGGGTCCCCTCCAAACTGACCCTCTACCACTCAGTTACCCCTCAGCCTTACTCCAAAGCTGGCTCCTTCTCTCTAGACTGGAGTCTTTTCTCTGCAGAACAGAGAGAGAAGAACAGGAAGTTCCGGGAAACAGCCACTGTGGCTCAAGCTCCTGCTGAAAAGGGCTGGTGAACTCAGAACAACCGCCGCTTCCTCAGTGACGCGTCTGTCTCAGGATCCCTGGGATATCCAGGGAACACTCACTCATTGCTGAGTCTCCTTGGTTTTAGTCTCTCTCTAATTAAAAACTATTATTTTTAATTGACAAGTAAAAATTGTGTATATCTATAATATACAACATGATGTTTAGACGACTGTATTCACTGTGGAATGGCTACATCAAGAAATTAACATATGCAGGGCCAAGGATTTAGCTCAGTGGTTCTGGTGCCTGTCTTGTAAGCACAAGGGCCAGGGTTCGATCCCATACAACACATACAACATACAACAATGACCACATACAACAATGCCAGGCTTGGAGACTCAAACCCACCACCAATCAGGACCACATACCACAGTGCCAGGCGTGGTGGCTCACACCTATAACTACAAAGCACTTGGGAGGCAGAGGCAGGAGGATTGCTGTGAGTTCAAGGCTGAGTTCAGGACCAGCCTGAACTACAAAGTGAGACTCTGTCTCAAAAAAAAAAAAAAAGAGAGAGAGAGAGAAAAATTAACATATACATTAGCTCACATAATTATTGTAAAAAGACTTAAAATTGATTATCTTGACAATTTTTGAATATACAGTACATTGTTAACCAGCCACTGCATGGTATAAGGGATATCTTGAACTTTATAGTTTCTTGAGCAGTTTTTTATCCCTCTTTATGCATGCCTTGGATGGAGATGTTACTGAATGAGGATTTTTGAAGATAGACACAATTCTTCTATGAACTAGCTTTTTTATATTACTGTGTCCCATACCCACCAATCAGTAGGACATTTGTAAATTTAGGGTTGTGATGGTGAAGATGATAAATTTTGAGTTTTAAAGAGTAATAGAATATGTTTAAAATGTAGATTTCTGGGGCGTCTTGTAGTGGCAAAAATGTACCAGAAGTGTTCCCAAAAACCACAAACATGAGGTTGCATCTCAGAAACAGAGGAACACAATAGATAGCCTAGAATTAAACCCTTGCACATACAGCCCAGTGACTTCAACAAAAGCACTATGAACACATGTGGAAAATGTCAATCTCCAGTAAGTGATGTTAGAAAACTGTATACACATGTAGAAGAATGAAAGTAGACCCCTACCACATCGGTTACAAAAATCAACTCAAAATGAATTAAAGACATAAAAGTAAAACTTGAAGCAATGAAAACTGCTAAAAGAAAATACAGGGAAAAAAACTCTTCAAGATATTGGAACAGGCAAAGATTATTTTGCACAAGACCCCAAAAGCAAAAATAGACAAATAACATTACATCAAACTGAAAAGTGTCATGCACAGTAAAAGAAGGAGTCATCAGGGCTGGGAATTTAGCTCGGAGGTTCCAGCTTCTGCCTTGCAAGTGCAAGGGGCCAGGTTTGATCCCCAGTAACCACATACAACAATGCCAGGTGTGGAGACTCACTCCCTCCAGCAATCAGAACCACATACCACAGTGCTGGGTGTGGTGGCTCACACCTGTAATCCCAGCACTTGGGAGGCAGAGGCAGGAGGATTGCTGACAATTATCATATTATCCAGCAAACCAACCATTGGATATATGCTCAGAGGAAATGAAGTCAGTATGTTGAAGAGACATATACACACCCCTGTTTATTGCAGCACTAATCACAATACCCAAGAAACAGAAGCAAGAAATCTTAGTGTCTGCCAGCTGATGAATGGACAGTGTGAACGCACATGTACAAAGCAATAATATAGAGTCGAAAGAAAATAAAATCTTGTCATTTGTAACAACATTGGTGAAACTGCAGATCATTATGTTAAGTGAAGTCAACAGCACACAGAAAGACACATATCACCTAATCTCACTCCTATGTAGAATCTAAATGGTTGATCTTACAGAGGTTGAGAGTGGAATTGTGGTTACGAGAGGCTGAGGAGGCAGAGGGAAGGAGGGGTGCAGAGAGGCTGAAATTCTGTGTGCTATCACACAGGAGATTGACCATAGATAACAATAATGTACTATGTTTCTCAAAAAGCTAAAAGAAAAGATTTTGAATGTTTCACCATGCAGAAATTATAAATGTTTGAGGAAACAGATATGTGTAACTTGATTTATGCACTGCACAAACATCACATCATATCTCAATAAATGTACAACATTTATGTTTTTAGGTATCACTTTCAAAAACAAATTTAAGAGACAACCATCGTGGCACATGCATATTTTCTAGCTACGTGGGAGACTGAAGCAGGAGGCTTGCTGAAGTCTAGCAAGGCCAACTGGAGAGGTGCCATCTCAAAATAAAATAAATTTTAAATTAGAGAGAGAAAAGAATCAACTGAAAGAGTTGCCAGTAGGCAAATCTGGAACTGTGTGATGAATAGCAAAGTGGTCCTAGATTATAACTCAGTGTCCATGAGTCTATGCTAACATTAATTAATTAATTAATTTGGGAAACAGACAAAGCTCTCTTTCTCCTACCTCAAGGAAATAGAATGTAACCACTCACTCCTGATGGATGGACTGTCCACACTGACTTCTTTTTTTTTTAATTGAAATCTTTATTGGTACATTTCATGTATACATCATGATCGCACTTCACAATGGGGATTTGTACCAGTATAAGACACAACTTAATTCTCATTTTTTTCCCATAGCCCTATCCACCCTACCACCCCACTGCATACATAAAATTTGTTTCCTTTCTTTTTTGCTATAATCTCATTATTTTCCCCCTTCACCTTATTTTACTTTGAGTATTTTCTATTTTGCAATATATAACATACAATTCTAGAACTCATTTACATCTTTATTTGACTTCTTTTCCAAGGAAAAATAAGAAAAAATGCGGAGGAAGTCACTTTACAAGGAAAACATCTCAATCCAGGAGCCAAGGTTAATGAACATCAACCCCAAGTCATACTAATACCTGTGCCTCAGGTGAGACAAGAGAACACTTCACCTCCGTGTCTTCCTTCCAAACATCCCAGTCCAACTACAGAAAAAACAACAAACTCCGACTGAAGGACATTCCACAGAATAATCTCCAATACCCGCAAAGTAGTCAAAGATCATTCAAAAGAAGGAAAGTCTGCAAAAGCCAGGTGGAATCTGTGGATACATGATTACTAAACACATATTACATTTTAGATAGGTTCTTGTCATAGGGAAAGAATATGAAGTGAATAAAGAATGAACTTTACCTTATAATAATAATCTACCTATATTGATTTATTGATTGTGACAAATATCCTATATTAACAAATGATATTTATAAGGAAACGGATGGATGGATGTAAGGTACATTGAAACTCTTGTGTGATCTTTGCAACTTTCCTGTAAATATTAAACTATTTTAAAATTAATGATTTAAGGAAATATGGGTTTTTGGGTGTCTCCTTCCCTGAGAATGCATGCAACTTAGTAGGTCCACTATAAAATTTATCAGTCCTGAAGACACGTAGAGTAGGTAAATTGGGTGATTGCACAGCAGACTGCACGTATAGTCTTTTGAAAGAATACAACCCAAGATTTATTTATTTCACTGCAAAACAATTGGCCAGTGACAAGTCTGTGTGCCTCCCTCTACACTTGAGGGCCAGCAGCAACAAGGACGAACTGACTGCCTCTTACTTGCCTGGCCCATGAATCCTTTCCCAGCTGGACCATTCTGAAAATGTCATACTGTTATTCCATGGCTGTTCATCAAGGACAGCCTCACATTTGCCTCATGTTTTTGCCATTCCCAAGGTAAAAGATAAGCTTTCAGTAGTGACGATGGTCACAGCCTGTCTTGTAACCTTCAGTTCTACAATTTGTCAAGAGAAAAGGAGAATAAAAGACATTGCTCCTAAAAGCCCTTAATCAGAACATTGCTTTACACAGGCAAAAGGTACTCATTCACCAAAAAGGAAACAGAGAAGGGCAGTAGCATGCACATCCTCAGAGTTTGACATGCTGTTTAGTTGGGCATGATCTAATGTGATTCTCCAAAACCTTAAGAAATTTATTTGGCATTTGATCAATGAAAATATAATTTTAGTGACTGGAGTAGTGTTCAATATTAAGAAGGGACCTATTAAAATAGTGTAATTGAAGAGGATAAACATATCTGTTATAAATCTTGCAGATACTATAATAGGTTGCTATGAGCTATTACGGAACAGTTGGATTGTGTCTTTATCATTTTCTGTATAGATGTTTAATGCTTTGATCCCTTTATTTACAGCCCATTTTTTGGCAGGCACCATAATCATTTCTCACAAATATGTTATTTTCATTGTAAAGGGAAGGTCATTTACCCTGAGTCATATCATTTGTCTGAACTTACAAACTTTTTAGAAGCATTGAATAAAATAACTAGTGTGAAACAGAGGTGCAGGCACTTGTGTCAGTTTAAGCAAACCAGCCGCACTGTCTGCTGCAGGCAGCACATATGCCCGAGCTGTGAGCACAAACACGTGGCGTCATCAGCATCCTGGGCCATCAGTATCCACATCACAGACCACACCCCAACGTGAGACCCAGGCTAACAAGCCTGCGTACCAAGTAACTGTCTCCACCGACAACATTTTCATTCTAATTCTCATTCTTGCTCTTGAGATTAAGTTATAGCACTTTCTGTTTTTCACCAAAATGCAATAACGAAGCAACTCTAGAGAGAACTTACTGTACTTTCTAAATAAGCTAGCAATATTTTAGAGGGGCCATGAGCAGGTTTGCTTTTGGAAAACAGCCTAAATTTGGAGATTTTTGGTCTGAGGTAAAGAAATGTAGAAAAAAATTTATTGAAGAAATTTAGCCCAAATCCATGCTGCCAACCTCAAATGATTAGTTTCCATATGGAAAACAAAAATAAAGATGAGGACAAGATAAAGTTTATTCCCCAGACTGCTTTACTACATGAATCATCTCCACCAAGTAACCAGGATATTTCCGTCCACAATACCTCAAAATGGACTCAAATGGCATTGAAAGAAATTGTACCTTCCCCATTTTTAATGGCACAAAGTTCACTCGAGTTAAGCAATGACCTCATATTGGGGGGCAGTGACATTTAGTTTTGTATTGTCATGGTGGACACTCGCAAATATGGTAGGTCAGACATACAATCTCTGTCAAACCACAACAGATTCCACAGACATCAACATCAGTGCTATGATTAAGCCATTGATAAGATTCCCAGATTCTTGCCCAGAATCATTTATGACAGATGTAAATTATTCCTGATATTTAAAGAGATACTAGTAAGTGGAGTTATTAATTAATATTCACTTTTCCAAGGATGGATAAATACAAACATTTGCCTCTTTTAGCAGGTATGATGAAAGGAATTTCGGGGAATCTAAATCAGCAAGGAACCAGAGGTGAGCCAACATTTCAAAGTCAGTGTCCTAATTCTGATCTAGACGTTTTTCTCTGCAACACCGAGCAGTTGTCCCAGAGACAAGAACAGACCAGACAGAAATCACTGCATGGACGCCTCTGGTATGCAGGCTCACACTCCTGGCTGTCCCTCAGTTCCGAACTCTTCTTGATAGTTTTCTTTCCTGGAAGTAGTAAATGCTCTGTTCAGGAGAGGATGGTGGGGCCACAACTCCTAATCAAAAGACAAAAGACTCAGTTGTTGCATCCGATTTTTCAGTTAGAGCACCATTTCCGGGGCCTTCGGGGCAGTTGTGCTCAGGATGAATTTACCGTTTGTCGTGTCTTGTCACAGTACTTTCTAGGCTCAGCGACACCAAACACATGCTCTGCAATCCTCACCGAGTGTGCCAGACATCTGAGGAGACTAAGGACCTGTGGCTAAAGACCAACACAACGTCTTCTCCCATTGTCCACTGGAGGAAGAAACAAGAAGTTCAAACTTCTCTCTTAAACATCGGTCACCCACACACTGTCCTCACTCAGCACTTAGGGGCGCTGCCCGGTGCTGAGGATGAGGCTCCTCCTCTCTGGGACTTGCTGCCCCACAGAAAGATCCTGCGGACCTTGAACGCAAGCCACATGTGTGATATGAGTCACAGTGAAGTTTTTATAGCCAGCTTGGTGGCATCCAGTCACACAGGCCCATTATCTCAGCCACTTGAGGGCTAAGGCAGGAGCAGCACATGTCAAAGGCCAACCTGAGCAACTCAGGAAAGCTGTATCTCAAAAACTAAATAAATAAATAAAGGTTGGAGATGTTACTCGGTTCGGTACTCCCTGGCTTCAATCTCCAGTACTGAAAAAGTGTTTTTGATTCAGTAAAGTTTAAAATTTAAACAACCACAAGTACATTTGACTATCTCTGACATAGAGTTCAAAACATACAAAGGAGGTAAGGTAGACTATTAAAAAAAAAAAAAAGTACTGGGAAAACTAGCATTCCTCATGAAGAAGACTGAATCTAGACCCATATCTCCAATCATGTACTCAGCTAAAAACAAAAGGGATCAAAGACCTAAACGTTAAACAGAAACACTTACCCTACTGGAAGATAAAATAGGTAAAACCCCAGAATGAAAATAGAACCTCTAGTGCAGAAGAAAACTGTCAGCGAAGAATAACCATCACCAAGAAATCAAATAATAGCTAATGCTAATGAGGCCATGAGGAAAAAAGAGCACTTTTATATCTTAGGAAGGAATGTCAACTCGGAAACCTCTATGGAAATCAGTATGGAGAGTCCCCAGATAACTAACACTGGAAATTCCATTTGACCCCTGCTATTCCCCTTCTAGGTATCTTCCCGAGTTAAATACTTTATATAGGAATCCAGGGCTACCCAGGTTTATAGCAGCTCAGCTCCTAAAGCTAAATCTTAGGAGCAGCCCATACATCCATCAACAGATGAACTCAGAAAGAAAATGCAGCATTTACACACAACAGCGTCCTCCTCTGCCACAGAGAGGAACTGGAGCCATTTGTAGGAAAATGAGACCAAATTCAGACCATGGTGCTCAGTGAAATAAACTAGATATGCAAACTTAAATATCATATAATTTCTCTTAGAAGAACCCCAAACTATAAGTAAAGAATAAAATAAATGAAAAATAATAGAAAGTAGAGAGATCTTTCTTAAATGAGAAAGAGATCAAGAGATGAGTGGAGGGGAAAGGAATAAAAAGAGAATTAAAGTGTGTTATGTACATATACCAACTCCCCAGAAGATATGTAAATGCCATACACTACAAAAATGTTTTAATAAAAAATAATAATAAAGCTTAAATTATATTTTAAATTATATTAAATGGATACATTCAAAATACTGCCATTTGAACATGTAACTAATATGAATTAAATTAATGAGTCTTTTCTACATTAAATCTCTGAAATCCAGCTGGATGAAAACTGGCCACATTTCACACATTTAGCAGTGCCTCGTGGCTCGTGAATTCCGTATCACACAACCTGCTGTTACAAAGTGCTACAAACTTAATACCTCAGCACCCACAATTTTCATTATTTTGCTGTTCTGGGGATCCCAAGCCTGTCACAAACTCATTAGGTTAAAATCAAAGTCTCCTAAGGTCTTCCTTCTGTTCTGGAGGTTCCAAAGAAGAAATCTAGCCTCTCACTTTTTCAGTACTTGCTAACTGCTGGCCCTCCCTCCAGCTTCAGGCCAACAGGGTCACTCACATCTGTCTGACGCCTCCTCTGTGAGCACTGCACCATCCAGCCACCGCTGGGAAAGGTTCCCCAGCTTAGGCAGATCAGGTGCACCTTGCCAACCCTTGTTCATCTCCTACCTTAAGGTCCTTAACACTGTCACATCTGCAAGTCCTTTTTTTTTTCTTCTTTCATTTTTTGAGACAGGGTATCACTTTTAGTCCAGGCTGGCCCTGAACTCTCCATATACCCCAGGCTAACCTCGAACTCACAATCCTCCTGCCTCTGCCTCCCTAAGGCAGGGATTATTGGCGTGAGCCACCACACCTGGCATTTGCAAATCCCTTTTGTCATTCCAAATGACATATTTATAGATTCTGAGAATAAGACCTGGATACATTAGACCGAGGGAGACATTATCTTATGAAGCACAAGTAGTGTTGTGTTCCGTCTTGTTCCGTTTTTGCTACAAAGAAGAGAAACATTTGCAATCTAGGACCTGGAGAACCCACCAAACTGCATGAGAAGGGCCTCACCATCTTCTGTCAAGCTCATTAAAGGAGCAACGATTCTCTTCTGGGAATAAGGCAAAATCACTTTTGTGAAGTTCTACCCCATCCCAGGCTCTGAACTGTCTTCTCCTGTATGCTACTGACCATCAGTCAAATATTTTAATGTCCTCTAGATGCCAGACATGTATCAATCTGATAAAAATAATCACAACCAAATTATGAAGAAGAAAATTGTGGCATAAAACAATAATGCCTATTCAAAAGTAAGGGGTCCTTTTTATTATAATTTTATTTTGAAACCTCATCATTTTGGAAGTGGACTAAAAGCATGTCATTTTTCCCAAAATAATGTCTGTAATAAAAAGAGATAATCTAGGAAAAGCACAAATGAACTATAATTTTTAAAATTCCTCTTTGTTAAATAAAGAAAATTTATGGAGCCCTATAAGTAAAGATAAGTATATTAGAGATTTGCTTAGGACAAATAACTTTTTGGCACTAGGGATCGAAGTCAGGACCGTCACACCGAGCTACACGCCCAGCCCTGCTCTTATTTTATATTTATAAAGGATTCTCATTAGGTCACTAAGTTGCCCAGGTGTAGCTTAAACTTACAACCCTCCTGCCCCAGCCTCACATAGATTACAAGTGTGTGCATGGTACCAAGCAAGAAGATAATTTTTAGAAACAATGACTATGAAATAATTGTGCACTATTCACATACACAAGCGCATCTTTAGATAGTAGGTTACTACTTGGAAGCGTTTCCCGTCAACACCGAAAGCAGTGCGTCACCTGGCTTTGGCCTTGTCCCCTTTTCAAAGCTGATCACGAAAGTAAGAACTGTCAGGGAAGGAAGAAACTTCAGGCCACGAAGTCCAGCCCGCTCCAGGTGCTCGGCAGCAAGCCATGCAGGGAGTTCAGGGACTTACTCAAATCCTGCAGGTTACTGGGGCATAGCTGGAATGAGACCCCGGACTCCACGCTTGCAACACTCTTGCCCCTGCCCTGCTGGCAGAGGAACTCTCCTCCTTTCATTTGCTCATTCGCTCATCTGTCCACCCATTTAACGACCACATGCTGAGCGCCTATTCCTTGCCAAATGCTGGTGCTGGCCTGGGAGCACAGTGGGGAACAAAAGTGGCAAAGCCCACGTCTAGGGGAACCTTGTGCTCTTAGGGGTGCAGGGACAACAAATATACACTCATGTCAGGTGGTGGAAGGCTCTAGAAACAAGCAACAGTATACAGGAATGAAAAAGCAGGTGTGGTGGTACTTAGGGAGACCTTGTCTCAAAATCACGCATGGGGGGTGCGGTGCTGGCAACAAGCTCAATACAGAGGCCCGACGTTCACTCCCTACCATTTCCCCCAAAAGAATGGTAGAAATTTGCGTCCATATATGGGACATTCAAGCAAGATCGCACGAATATAGTGGCATTTTAGCAAGAGAGTGAAGTCTAGTAAAATTCAAAGTATACCTAGAACAAAAATTACCTGTAAGTGGTGTCGACATAATGAATGTTATTGGAAAACTGCAAAACTGCCTGTGAGGAGTGACTGAGGAGGGGGTGAGGGCCAGTGGGCACGGGCGAGGTGAAGGGGCCCACAGAAGCGGGTCCTGGGGTGCAAGGCCATGTCTACCCGGGCATGATGTGGTAGCCTAGAGCCCCTCAGTGGGTCCGAGGTGAGTTTCCTCCCCTGGGACCTAAGCATAGCGAAAACCGCCCTGATTCCGGCTCTGACAGCAGAGGACGGAACGCGAGAGCGGGCCTCCCAGGTGTCCGGGTGCAGAGGCCCGGGACGCGGTCGGCTGTGCTGCGCTGCCACCTGGAGGCGCGCGGAGACACTGCAGTCGAGGCGAGCAGGGCGTCCGGGCACCCACAGCCGGTGGCGCCGAAAGTCGCCCTCGGGGGCCAAACGACTGGGCCGCGGCTCCCACGTCCGCCCCGCGGTGACCGTGCGGCGCAGGCTGCAGGGCACCTGGACATCGCCGTGCCACCCCTGCAGCCTCCAGCCGGCAGCCCGGCCGGGCGCTCAGCTCGCGGCTCAGCCCTGCCCCGCGGACCGCGTCGGGGCCGCCCGCGTCGCCTGCTCCCGGGCCCTGCGCGTCCTGGCCTCCCCGGCCCTGCCGAGCCGCCCTGCCCTCTCCCGGCGGTGCCCAGCGCTGGCCCAGGGCCTCCCCTCCGCGGCCAGTCCCTCCCGCCCCGCAGCTCCCCGCCAGCTCTTCCCGAGCCTGGGCCTCGTAGACGCGAGCAGTGACAGGGCAGGGGCGGCGCGGCCACGGCGGGGACAGCGCGGGAGACCAGGGGAAGGGGCCGCCGCGGCTCCGGGACACGCGCTCGCCCCAAGTTTAAGAGGATAACGAAAACTCGGGAAATGCAGAAGTGCTTTCTGGCTGAGTTTAGGGTGTTTTACATACATACACACATACATACATACATACATACATACATACATACATACATACATACATACACAACCATCCATATGCTTACCTATTATTTCTCTTTAGGGTTATTTTTTCTTTTGCAAAAATTTCAAAAATCACCTAAGATGCTCATAGCCCTTTGAAACAAATCCTGTTAGATTTGAAGTATATAGGAGGATATACAAATACGATACCATCTTATGTAAAAATGGCTTAAAGAGTCTCAGATTTTGATATCTATAGGAGGTAGTGGAGCTAATCCTTCATGGATACTGAGGGACAGTGATATTGATCCTACCACCAGTTGAAGGCCTCAAGAAAAATCAGACTGAGTTTCTCCAAGGAAGAGGAACGCTGCCTCCAGACTCTAGATTTTTTAATGATAGTAACAATCATTGCCAAATCACTCCTCACTCCCCCCACTCCCAGCCCCAGCAACCACAAACCTATTTTCCATTGCTATCTGCTAATTCTAGACATGATATATAAACTCATTGTACACAATTTAATTTCTTTTCTGTCTTCTTACACTTAATATTTTAAAGGCTCATTTATTTTATAGTATTTATTCACACTTCATTATCTTTAAAAACTGAGTATTTCATTGTATTGAAAAACCACATTTTATTTATTATCAGCTGGTTGATATTTGAGTTGATTACCTTTTGGCACTGTTACAAACAAGGCTATGAATGTCCATGCACATGTCTTGTGGAGACGTATGTTTTCATTTTGTAAGAGTATATTCCTAGGAGTGGAATTCTTGGGTCCTAGGGCAACTTTGTGTAATTTTTAAGGAACTGTCAAATAATTTTCAAAATACCTACATTGCTAAGGGTGGGGCTATACACCTGTAACCCCAGCACTTGGGAGGCTGAGGCAGGAAAATGAGAATTTGAGGCTAGCCTGGCGCATACAGTGACTTCAGGTCCAGCCTGGACCACATAGCAAAAACCTGTCTCCAAAAAAAGAAGTAGCCACATCATTTTAAATTCACACTAGCAATCTATAAGGATCACACTGTCTTCCCTCCTTGCCAATACTTGATATTTTCCCTCTTTTAATTTTAGCCATCCTAATGAGTATGAAGTGATTCTCCATTCTTATTTAAGTTTTCCTTTTGTGTCTTTAAAAACATCAAACATAGATACTGTCTCTTCTGTGTCTTTGAGCTAGCTCCCACTTCATCACCGCCGCTCATGGCTGAAGTCATTCATTCTCCTCTCTGCTCTTCCCCCCTCCCTCCTCCTCCTTGCTTCTTCTTCCTCTTCTCCTCCCCTCCCCCCCCCCCTTTGGGAATAATTGAGGCCTAGAGAAGAAAATGAGCTCCTCAAAATGATTTCTTTGCCTTTGATGGTAGACAGGAAAATTAACAGAAAAATGTTAAATTTTCACTTTGAATTTTTCGTGCACACAGGCAACGTGAATTTAGGCTGCAGGTTTACGTGAGAACTTAGGATATTTCAAGTAAGATATCTTTGTCCTTGATTCACAACCAAACTTTGAACATAAAAATTTTCTTCTAATCCCCAAAGTAGGAGAGGCCCCTCACACCCTTACTTCATCCTTTTACCTTGGGTATAGTTTTTTTTAACATGAATTTTCTATTCATGTTTAACTGCTACGTACATATATGAAAATTGTACATATTCACTGGATACCATGTGATGTTTCAGTACCAACATACAATGGGAAATGTTTACATGATACATTATGTCATGCTTAAATTTATCTCCACAAACACCATTTTCCAAGAAAACATTCAAAACACTTTTTTTTTTTAGTTTTTTGAGCTCTACAGTACACAACTAATGTCTGTAGTTACCCTACTTGCCATCGCCCATGAGGACCTTAAACCTAATTGTAAATTAGAAGCTATATATCACCATGAGAGCATAATCTTCTGGATTCAATGCTTTAGCGAGCCCCTAAAACTTGGTATGATATTTAAGTTTAAATGTCAGCTTGGATAGGTCCCAGTGACCAGATATTTAGTCAAATATGGCTGGATGCTGCTGTAAAGCTATTTGTTTCTGATTATTAAAATGATATATTCTGATGGTAAAAATTCAAATGATACAGAAATACTTAAGGAAATAATTACAGATCACAGAAAATCCACTATTCAGAACTGATGATAATCTTTAGATGTCTCTCTGCACACTCTTTCAGTTGACCTGGAAAGGAACCTTGTAGATGAGACAAACTTTTAAGTCAGCAGCCTTGAAGTAAAGCAGACTATCCTTCAGAAGGTGAGGGCTTCCTAGTGCCAGTTGAAGGCCTCAAGAAAAATCAGACTGAGTTTCTCCAAGGAAGAGGAACGCTGCCTCCAGACTCAAACTGTAGGGTAAGCTTCTGGGTCTCCAGCCTTCCATTCCTGCAGGCGTCGACTCAGGAGTGCTGATAAAACTACATGAATGAAATCATTATATCACCCCATCTCTTGATAGATGGATCACATACATGAACACAACACGAGCATGCCATGTTTCCTTAACATACCTCCTGTTTTTCCATGTTCTATGAGCCAGTCAAAATCCTTCAAGGCCAAAGTCAACTTTAGTTGCCTGCTCATAGCTTTCTAGTTTTACTTTCTTTTATTATTGAGACAATAATAAAATGATAAAATAATAAAATGTTTTATTACATAGCCCAGGCTGGCCTTGAACTTGAGGTGATCCCCTTGTCTCAGCCCTCTTGAGTGCTAGGGTTATAGGTATGTGCTATCACAACAGGCTCAATATCTCAGCTTTCATTAGTTTTTTTTTTTTTTTTTTTTTTTTTTTGAGACAGGGTCTTGCTTTGTAGTTCAGGCTGACCCTGAGCTCAGCCTCAAACTCACATCACAGCAATCCTCCTGCCTTTGCCTCCTGAGTGCTGGGATTGCAGGCGTGAACCACCAAGCCCAGCACTGTGGTATTTGGTACTGGTTGCTGCTGGGCATGAGTCTTCATGCCCAGTATTGTATGTGGTTACCAAGGGATCAAACCCTGGTCCTTGCGCTTGCAAGACAGGCGCCGGAACCACTGAGCTAAATCCCCGACCCATAGATTTTTGGCCTATATTCTATTCCTTTCTATTCCATTCTATTCTATTCAAGTTAGCCCATCTACACAGTTAGGAAGATTTTTACATTTTATCGAAAATGGTTATTTCCAACAGAAGGCATGGTAGGTTAGAATGGAATATCCATCACACAAGTAAAAATGTAAATCAGTAAGCAAGCCAATTAATGGACTATTTAATTATGAAATGGGACTCACCTCTCAAGGGCTTCTATCATCTACATTTTACCGAGTCATCATCCTCCTGACAGACTCAACACAATGCATCAAATAAATAAAACAGTAGCAATTGCACCTGCACATACAGATTTAAAATCACGAAGAGGCAAAGTAGATCTGCTGTTGCTCCCAGCCCTGTATGTGGTGATGGGTTACAGCACATCGCATAAAGACAGTTCCTAATCATCTCTTCACACTTTACCTTCCCTACCCATGCCCTTGAATGCAAGACTTTCTCTCCTGACACCTAA
The DNA here is from genome assembly GCA_004026965.1 of Petromus typicus. NCBI lineage: Eukaryota > Metazoa > Chordata > Mammalia > Rodentia > Petromuridae > Petromus > Petromus typicus. The sequence goes on along the minus strand of PVIR01010755.1, from coordinate 16,908 downwards.
TGCCTCAGCTCCTCGTGGAGAGGGATGTGGGGTCTGGAGGAAGAAGTCCAAGATAGCTGAGACTAGAAAACTGACTGAATGATGCATGCTAGTGGATAGTTGCAGTCCACGTCTGCTGGGGCAAGATAAGCTCAATTTTAGCAGAGGACAGGGGAGGGTCATCCGGCAACTGTGAAAGAGGCCCAGGGCTTGGAAAGGACATCTGTTCCCTCCGCCACATTTTCTTCACACCAGGACCTATCTGCAGAACGCAGAAACTTTGTATGAAACCCCTGTGCTTCTATCAACTCTGACAGATTATGAATGAAAGCAAGGAAAGAGCAAAGTCAGAGGAAAGCTCATACTTGGCCTGGTTTCTGAAGGCCAACCAAAAATCTTTTTTCACATATTGTCTTTCTCAAATGCTATACTTAAAATTCTTACATTGTGAAGAATTTGAAGTTCAAAAGAAAGAAATTACACTTATATAACAGTCAAAACAAAGAGCTCTAAGATATTTCCAGCTAAGACAATGGCAAGATTCAACTCAGAAAGACAGTAGATTTGCACGTTTAAAAAAATATGTGACAAGGGTGGGTAGGACTATGGGAAAAAATGAGAATTAAGTTGTGTCTTATACTGGTACAAATCCCCATTATGGAGTGCAATCATGATGTGTATATTTAATGTACCAATAAAGATAAAAATAAATAAATAAATAAAAATAAATAAATAAAAAAGTAGCTATTATTTCTATGTTATAAAGGTGATTTTAACTGCCACCTTTTTATCATCTTGTTTTTATAAGTCCTGTGAGTACTGGACAGAATATGGGTTTTGGAGCCTGACAGAGACAGCCACTAATTACTACAGTGGGCAGTGAGTAAAAAAACTTCATCTTTTTGGGCCTCAGTTTCTTTTTCATTTTTGAGACAGGGTCTTCCTTTGATGTTCAGGCTGGTCCTAAACTCACTATGTAGCTCAGGTGATCCTCGATCTCACAGCAATCCGCCTGCTTCTGGTCCCTGAGTGCTGGAATTAGAGGCATGAGCCACCACGCACGGTACTGTGGTGTGTGGTACTGATTGCTGCCAGGTGTGAGTCTCTATGCCCGGCTTTGTTGTGTATGGTTACTGGGGATCAGACCCGGGCCCTTGGGATTGCAAGGCTGGCGTGCGAACCACTGGGCTAAATCCTCGGCCCAAGCCTGAATTTCTTATATGCAAAGTGGAAATACTGATTACGGAGTGGATGCTGGATGCAATGACATGAGGTATGACTTTAGACACTACACAAGAATTATTATTTAAACAAGTACTGTATTTCGGTGGTCACTCTTGTTTTCTGTTTTGTTACTTTAGTCAGGTGTGGTAGCACATGCCTATAGTGCCAGCATTTGTGAGTCTGAAGCAGGAGAATTGCCATGAGTTTGAGGCCAGCCTGGACTACACAGTGAGTTCAAGTCCAGCCTCAACTACAAAGCGAGACCTTCTCTCAAAAAACCAAATAATAATTATTATTATTAATAAAAATAATGCTTACTTTAAACATTGTTTCACAATTTCCTCATAAACTTGATTTCTTTCTCACAAAAGTAGTATATCCTTTAATAGTTTTAATACAGATCACTGTAAATTCCTATAGTCTAATTAAAATTACCTCGTTACTTTTTCACTCTTGAAAAATATGAAATTCTAGACTTGACTTTTTTTAAGCCAGCACTTTGAAGATATTACTCAATTTTTTGACTCACATTAAAGCCACTGAGCACCCTGCTGAGGGTCAATTTCATTTTCCACCTTTTCCTTCTGGTTGTTATTATTATCCATCTTGCAGCTGTTTTTTAAATATTGTACATGCACGTGCACTACATGAAATATCTATAGATGTTATTCTCTCATTGCTGAGACAAAACACTCCAACACTCAAAGTTAAAGAAGGGGTGTATGTGTCTTACAGTTCATAGGGGTTTCGGTCTGTAATCAGCTGGACCCAAACAGGCATCACAGAGAAGAAACAATGACATGGACAAGGCAGCAAAGGGGCAGCTCATGGGGCACCTGGGAGAGAGTTCACTGCGTCTTCTGACTCTTCTTTCCCGTCCAGACTGCTGGCATCAGGGCGGTGATGAACCACTCTCTCACCTGTAGTGGTTTAGTAGTCACATGACTTTAATCCCGGATTCACACTTTTCTAGATTCAGCCAACCCTGACCTTGGGAGGACATCTAGACCTAAACCCCAATACAGTGTTACGACCATCTAAGTCAATAAACACAATACTGTTGGCACTCCTGTACATCTTTCTCCTCCAGAATCACCACTATTCTGATTAAATGGCCATGGTCATTATTTTCTGGGGTTTTCTTGATACTTTTGTTGGTTACAACAGCCAATCCAAATTTTGAAACACCTTATAGCATGTAGGCTCCATACTTCTGTTGGTTGTGGCTCTGAAGGGACCCTAGAAAGGATGAGAGGCTTGTCACTGCACATTCTTATGCTTTTTGGAATTTAATGCAATAGGCATATATGATCCTTTGAGAATAAAAGGGCTATAAATGGTATCGATGGTATATCACATGGAGAGAGAGAGACAGAGAGAGGGAGGGAGAGGGAGAGAAAGACACAAAGACAGAGACAGGGGGAGAGAGAGGGAGGGCAGGAAAAGAAGAAAAAGGGAGAGAGGGCTAGAGGAGAGCTAGAGGAGGTAAGGAGAGAAAAATCAAGTCACAGATGTGCATTAAAATATTAAACATGGAGAAAAGGGATGGAAAGTTGGTTAATATATTAAAACATCTTAAAAACATGAAACAACTGATAATCTTATTTCCTAAACCTAAAAAAAAAAAAAAAAAAAAAAACCCTAATACACAATTGCACTTTAGTAGCCTCCTAGGGCAAGAGAAGCAAAAGCCAATTCTCTCCAGCCCATGTTCTCACAGACCGCCTGCCCTTCCACTCTGAGCTCGAAGGACCATCTCCCTCACACAGGTGAGTAAGCCCTGGCATGGACACAGCCCAAGATCAAGGCACTTGAGCAGAGACAATGGCCAGCCCACAACTCAAAACCCATTTATCACAAGGTGCCAACACTGCAACTAAACCTGAATTCTGAGGTTTTAGTTTAGAAAAAAACAACTCGTACATTAACATTTTTTATCTTAAAAAAAAATAAACACATATGACAAATTCACACCATTGCCCTGGATGATTCAGGAAAGATCCACATCTGACTTCAAATTGAGGTGCTGGAAAACTAGCTGTGCCCCACAGCAGGCATCTCTGTGAAGCCAGTGAAAAGCTCCCCTGCAGGCACCTCTGCATCTAGGACCTTGGCTCTGGGATTTTCCATCCTATTCTTTCGATGCCACAATCCATGATCTTTATGACTGTGCTAAACTATGGTGGACAAGAAAGTGAGTGAGAAAGAACGTGTTGAAACAAAAGGCCACCTGAATCCAAGGCCAGGAGCTGTTGGGTTTCTTATCAAAACAGCCAGCACTGAAGAACCTCTTCTCATTCTGGTGGGAGTCCATTTTGCACAGCTCCGATTTTGAGAACACAAACTGAAATCCACCGCTATCGGCCCATTTCCCCTTCTCTGGGGGTTACAAGGTTCGATCTGCATCCAATAAAAGCCCTCATGTTTAAAGACATGGTCAAGGTCACTCCTTGTTCTTTTTAAAACAGCTTTTTGTCTTTTGGTGAAAACTTGATCAAAATTATTCTTGCTTCTCTGTCACACCAGACAGTCATGGACATGAGTGACTGGGTTCACCTCTGGCCAGTTAAAACGGCACTGGACACTAAGTGTGATACTCCAGGCACAGTTGGAAAAGCACAAGTCAAGGAAATCACCGCTGCACCTGTATTTCAACTTCTGCATCTAACAAACTCCACTCTCCTCATTGTCTGAGTGAGAGCTAAGAGGTCAAAGACTACAAGATCTCGGAGATCTAGATTCAGCCAACTCTGACCAAATGAGTGTTTGGGAGGACATCCAGACCCAAACCCCAACACAAGACTGTCACATTTCATTCTCCAGCTCAGCTTCTCTCGGCCCCGTGTGTACCTCCTGCTCTGCTGGAAAGCTCCCAGGAACTCACAGACTAGAAAAGATTTTCCAGGGCCCTTCTGTGCAGCGCTCCTGTCAAGCTCAGACCCAGCTTGAGCTTCACTCGGCTCATTTTCAGCCTCTTCACCTTACGTAAGTCATTATCATTATATAATTGCTCACTTCGTGACTACCTGCCGCACTGCACAATAAGCTCCATAAAGGCAGGGGGCGAAAGGTGGGTGTTAGTAATTACAGCAGCTTCTTTCTTCATTCAAACATAGTCCCACATGCAGTCGTGAGTCACTCACTGGGTGAAGAAGGCAAAAATAAAACTATAAAGCTATCATTACAATCAAAATACGAAAGACACCAAGTGTGGTTGTACACGCCTGTCATTCCAGCCCTCAGGAGGCTGAGGCAGGAAAATCACCACAAGTACGAAGCTAGGCTAGGCTACACAGCAAAACTCTGTCTCCAAAAATAAATAAATAAATAAATAAAAACCTCCAATAAATTTTACAAACAACAATATACATCTATTACATCCCTGAACTTTGGGACTCTGTCACTACCTACCCACTTGACACCGGGATATATTGTTTTTAATATGCAAAACTGACTTCTGATCTGCCATTTCACCCTTTCTCCAGTGCTGCATTTAATAACTTGCTTTTCAGGTGCAGCAAACAATGACACATGGGATGAGGCAGGTGACCGGCCTCCTTCCTGTGCAGCCCCTTGGGACACTAGTAACCAGCTTGGAGGGCTCTCACCTGCCACCACTCATACTTAGGCAAGACCTAGTATTTACCCCACCTTCTCAGCACAGTTATCCCCTTGTCCATTCAACATCCTGAATATATCTCAGGATATATCCAGAATATATATCCAGAATATAGCTCTGGATTAACTGCAGAGTTTGTCACTCAAACAGAGGCCCGTCCTTCTGGAACCCACAGCTCTCAAGCGTTTACGAGCAGTGAAGAAGCTCACTTGGCTGCACGAAGTCAGGCAGCTTCATCAGCCTCCCAATATGTGTTACAAGCTAAGTAAGTCAGAGTCAAAAACGGGAACTCACAGACCAGGACAGATTTCCTAATATTTCTGTCTCTGCTGTGTGCAGGCTCACCTGTCCTACAACCAACTCACACCCTACTATAAACACAAAGAGTAAGAGACTCTAGGAGATACTCATTTTGACAGCTTTTTTCTGGCAGTCTTCTTGTGACTCTTTAGAAGCTCACAGCACCTGAAGTCCTCAGCAACAGTTCTCCTAGATTTAGAAGTACTGGGTTCACAGAATTTATGTAATAGAGAAAGAACTTTCTATTAAGAATGTCATACAAACATATTTGGAGGAAAATATTTAAGCCTGAAGATGTAAAAAGCTACTATGTAACATAAAACTTTCCAATCTTCAGAGGCAAATGTCATACCCATGGTTTATCTGCCCCTCATTTAATCCTGCTGTTTGCATTATCCTTCAGTACGGTTGCTGTTGTGCTGGGGAAGCTCTTTGACACCGATGATCAGAGTATTCAGTGAAATTTCATCCCAAGTCTATACATAACAGCTGGACATGAAGCGGCCCGGGACATGTCACAGCACCGACTTCAGGCAGGCAGTGATCTAGGAGCAAGTCTTCAGGAACACAGCCACAAAACAGCAGGAGGCCACCATTCTTCTCTCCGTACAAAATGCCTTATTGAAATCCAGACACTCCCTGGCGTCCTAAGATATCAGGATAGCCCTGCTGCTCAGTGAAATGTAAATCTGATAGCATCTGTTCTTGGTAAATCTACGCTGGCTCTCCCTCCTCTACATAAACAAAACTTGCTTTTCACCATTACTATTTTCTGCCAGTGGCAATAAATTCAAGTTTCTAACTTGTACGATGTTCCTCCCATTACTGAGCAATCTTAGAGAATGAGTGTTGCTAGAACGCTGTTCAGACTTTGCAAGGACACTGATACTTTCTTTTAAGTCGGCAGCTGCATGTCAACTGCCAAAGGCTCCAACAGCAGGCAAGAGAAATGAGGGGCTGGAGCAAGTCACACAGAAGCAGAGGCAACTTTACACTAGGACTAAAGGAGCTATAATTCAGTTCCTGCCGAGTTACTGCTGTAGAAGAGCCTGATGTTCCAGCTTTCAATTTTTCAAGAAACTGAAAATATAAAGCATTGTGAAGTTTCTAAGAGTGGATAATTAAATATTTTACAAAGATCTCATGCTGGATCAAAATATTTCAGTGGCAGAATTCTGTACAAAGGAGTCCAGTTTTAATGCCTCTCTCTAAGCTAAGAAATCCACTTAAGTGTTTGCTTAAAAGTGGAGGAGGCTCAAAGAAGAGAAAAAAAATGCAAACTGCAACTTCAATTATCCCTTGAAAGTGTTTCTTTTTAATTTATTCTAAATATTGCCCTTCCTGACCTAGAGAAAATAAAAGGACAGTGAGGTAATTATAAAATCAAAGAGAGAAAAATGTAATATGTATTCTATTATTCTTGTGGTAAACATCACACACAAACAACAACAAAACAACAACAACAAAAAAAACCTTAGATTTTTCTCCTCCAATCCTTTTTTTTTTGCAGTACCAAGAATCAAACTCAGGCACTTGTGCTTTCAAGGTAGGCATGGTATGACTTGAGTTAAATCCCTAGTCCCCTTCTGAGCCTTTTGTAGTATACAACAGTTACATATCGTTCCTCCCTGGATACATCTTTCACACTTTTAAAACTCAGGACTTTTTCAAGCCCTGTCTCCCACCCTCGTCTCTGTTCTAGCTAAGATGTAAGTCATGCAGGATTTCTGTGTTAAATAGCTAAAACATCCCCTGCCACACTTCCCATTCTTTTGAACCATTTCTCCTTTCCAGAATATAACCTATGGAATCTTATTTGTCAGAAGTTTGTTCACTGTTTTGTGATTGTGATGCACTTACACTTACATCTTCTTGTTTGCTATGACACCCTCGCATTTTAAAACATTAATGAAAACTAAACTGCTCTCTAGTTTCTGGATTTAAAATACATAGGACAGGCAAGGAAAATTACTCTCCTATGATCCTCCAGTGGTGGAGACACGACATTATACATTTGTTCAAACCCACATAATGTACAAGAGTGAACCTTACTATAAACAAAGGCCTTTGGGTGATAATGATAGGTCACTGTGGGTTCACAGATTATAATAAATGCCTTCTCTACCGTAGGGGCCTAGGGTCAACAGAAACTACTTTATGCTCAAGTTTGCTGTGCATCTAAAATTACTCCAAAAAGTAATATCTACTTAAAAGGAAAAAAAAAAAAAGGACAAAGTTAAATTCCCTTAGTGAAAAGAAACCAGAACTACCTTTTAAGCTTCTCATGTAGTTTTTATGAGAGGATGTGAACTCTGTGTACTAGAATGAGTACTCAATCTAAGCCATAAGGATTTCATAACCATGCTCCTATCCAAGGCAATCACAACATTCTGCTTTTCTCTACACACAAAGCAGACCAGCAGCCAGTCTTTTAAGTTGCTTATATCAAGATTCAGAGGCACCTGTAAATAGTGTCCAGTTAAAAAATATTCCTAACCTCTGTTCTCAAAAACTGCGATATGAGCATCAAGACTCACTCATGCCTTCTCTCACCAGGGTCTTGTGAACATTCAGATCCTCTTATGTCTTCTGTCGAGCAGTTTTACATGCTTTTTAGTTTAGAATAATTAATAAAATACTACAGAATGAAAACCAAAGGTATATATTTCTTAAATTTATTGAAGAATTCTTAGGTGGGAAAGGAAAGATCACAGGCTTAAACAACTGTAAGATAAAAGAACAATTAATTGCAAATTATTACAAAAGTAATTTTTGAAACTTCTTTTGTTAAGCCACTACTAGAACAAAAGTTTAGTGCATCCTGAAGTTCATATTTTGGTAAGCAAATATTTAATTACTAAAGAGCAAAAAAATTACTGTAACACAGTATAAGATCTTTATGTAGTAACTAAGCACAGCCAAATAAACAGTTTAATTATTCAAAGCTTTTTTTGTTATATATCTGGTAATTAAACAAGAATGTGGATTACTTTTAACACTGCACAAGTAACCAAAGGTAGCAAATTCAGCAATATTAAAACCTGGTATTAAACAATATTCAAACACTACAACGAAGATAACAAATAAGAACTTCTAGAACTACAACTCTAAATGAAAGGAATGTACATGGATGGTAAAAATAAATAAATTAAAGTGACAAGAGTGACTAACACTGCACCTGCATCTTTGGAGCGAGAATACAGTAAATGATTAAGTGTTTTTGCAGGTTTTTTTCTGAAAATGAAAAAAAATGCATCTCACTTCATAGTACAGTTTTTCTAATTCCCACAAATGCTCTTCTCCTTTGCAGGTAACACGCTGACAGGACTTGAAGTGGAAAGTATCTTCCTAACCCTTCAGTGTGGATGCATCATTTTTAAATTCTGTGTAAAGGTTTCCTTGAAAAACAAAATGTGAAGTGATACACTGGGAGGAAACTGATGATATTAACTATGGAACAACACTAGCTAAATAAGTAGACATCATCAGACTGGACTCTGATGATGAACAAAAATTAAACTTTGCATTTGGGAAATGTGCAAAACGTCAAACTTACCTAATGTCAAACAGGTAAATTATCTTTCATTTTATACACAGTTTGCTTAAGTAATTAAATTCTCCTATCAGCAATATAAAACCCTTACTTAAGCAGAATTAAAGCATTACGAATTGAATTAATTCACATCAAATATCTGAAAGGGTAAGTGCAACATTTTTCAAAGTATAAAGTAATCACGTATGTTCACTGAGTAAATAGTCAAAGGTTTTATAATGCCACTAAATCATACTCATTTATCCAATAGACACTGTCATTTTCCTCTACGATAAATGAATCCTTTTGAATAAATTAGGAAGTATTTTCAAAATCAACATTAATAATGCCCAAAATATAATGCAATTTAACCATGGATGAGGAAAAGATCATGAAAGAACTACCCTATTTTAGACTGAAATAGTGTTTGAAAACCCCTGAGGTTTCATTCACTTTTTTTTTTTTCTGGTTACATGATGATTTTAAAACTGATAAACAAAGAATTCACAATTTTAACAACTGCACATCACAGTTTTAACAATTTTGAATAAGACATTTTACAAGGACCAGAATGTACAGAATGGCAGTATTATGATGTTACAATACAAGTATGTTAAGCAGATTTGTAACAGGACAAAGCAGTCCTCAATAGAGCTGTTCTCAAGACTCGTCAATCAAACCAATCTACAAAGTCTTTGGGAAAAAAAAAATCACAAAGAACATTTAAAGAAAGTTAAATTTAGACTGCATATTATAAAGATATTGTTCAACCATTCTCTCTCTATTTAAGGAAGCTTAACTCACATTTCTTTTAACATACACCAGTATTTAATATTTGTCTTAAGGCCCCTGCACTGAACTGATGCAAGTGTGAAGTTCCACCGCTGTTATTATCACGCACACTAACACTACTGGTGTCAATACGTAGTGGTTAGATAACGGAACTCTGAACTCAGCACAGCTCCCCAAGATGCAAAGGAAATAAGAATATGTGAAACACTCTACCACAAAACGATTTATATCACTAACACATATAAACACATATAAACATTTATATGCAGAAAATTTTACAAAATATACTGTTACCTTAAAAGAAATTCAAAACCCAGTTTTGTTTGTCACTCAAACTCATATTTACTCTCAACTGACTAAACAATGATTTGACAGTTACTTGCAACAATGCAATCTGAACTTAACTGATTAATCTATCTTACAGCTAATTAGAGCAAACATTTCTGGTCCTAACATTTAAACTCCAAGCTAATGTGAACTCATCTCAAATTCTGAAAATCTAAAGGGAGAAACAATTCTGGTTAGACATTTTCTTTTTTTCTTCACCTCAAAAAATACTTGAAGAAACTTCAGGAAAATTTAGGGGTCATCCTGTACCTGTATCTTATATTGAGAAAAACAAAAGTTCACAATGTAAATATCAAAGTAGCTTTTGACATTTTTTAAAAAAGCAAATCTGAATCTTTCACGACAAAACATATTTCTCTACCATAACTATTAATTCAAACTGATGTAATTACCCTGATTACCTATGTCCTATGATCTCTACTTTCTTTGTAGCTTCCAGAATAATGTTTGAGGAAAAATGTAATAGAGTAAAAAAAATCAAAGTCTACATAAAATGATTTTATCCTAGATTACAAAATCCACTACTGGAAGAACTAAAAAACTGCACATATATACCCAAACATATGGTCCTTTTATTCATGTCACCTGGCAGTTTCTGAAGACAAAGCAGTAGGAAATATAAAGCCCAGACAAATTTTGCAGAGAACTTTACAAAAAAAATACAGATTCATTGTATTTGAGGAGGAGAGTCACAATTATTCTAGAGAGAACTTATTCTTGGTAAGGTTTGTTTTTTTCCAAAAATCCAACAATGAAACACATTAGGCTCTCTGAATGCATTTTCCTATTAACATTATTTTTAAAATTTCACTGTTTTGCAACTTGAATTTTCACTTGTAAGTCAGAAATGCCTCGTGCATAATCTTTATAGACGTTTTATTTTAAAGCACCTTTTTAATGTTCACAATGGTTTCTAACTAAGAGAAGAGTAAAATAAAAGAGGACACAATTACTGGTAAAGTCAAAATTCTCCTTTACACAGATACAGACACACACACACACACACACACACACCCTCTCTCCCTCTCTCCCTCTCTCCCTCTCTCTCTCTCTCTCTCTCTCTTTCATTTCAAAATAACTGGTAGCCTTAATGTCAATTGATAGAAGGTCTGGGAAACTATCACTTAGGTTATTTACAGAAACCTAAGACAAGAATGTTTCTCCTAAAGAAAAAAAAAATGAAATAGTTGGGAGGAAACAAAGTGTTGTCAATAGCAGAACTACTGGCATAAAACTGATTTTTAATAACAGGACAAAAGGTCTAAAAAATTACCAAAACAAATCTGCCTCAATTTTTTTTTGTATCAGATGAATCATTAGATACCATTTGTTTGCAAAGGAGCAAATAAACTATTTCTGGAACCTCTCCCCAGCCACTCGGGCAGATTCAGGAAGCAAAAAGAATGCTGTCAGATGATGTCCCCAGAAACTTTATGGTTAGATCTTTTTCCTTCCTTCATGTAGATGTTACACACACTACATATGTCTACAGAGGAACAGGTAAAGAGAATATTTTAACAGGGATTACAAAAGTATGAACTATATACACCATGTGATGGCAGAAAGCACTTAAAAAGCTATATTTACTTTTTTTCCAAATTACCTAAAATGTTCGTATTTGCTATTCAAATTTATTCTAAACATATGTATCTGTTTCTTTCCCTTTCAAAAACAAATAATAAAATATCCTGTGTTGGTGTCTGTCCTATGCATTTTCCAAGAGCCAATCAAACAATGATTTGCATCTCTCCTCACAGGAAGTCTCATCCTCCACTTCATAATATTTAAGCACAGCCTGCAGGAGGTCTCCCACTCTCCATCCTTTTTCTTGTAACCGTTTTGAAAGCTAAGAAAAAAAAAATATGACAAACATCAGAAAACAATTTTCTTTTAACTTTTTGAGTTTATTGGTACATTTTAAGTGGAATTTATGATCATATTCATCATTGAAAATTTGCACCTGTACATGGTATTTCTTGATACTTATTTTTTCCCAGTTCACTTCCCCTCTTTCCTATATACATAGTTGTTTCCATTTTTTCTTCTTATCCTCAATTTTTCCTCCCCATTCTTTCCTCTCCTCTAGGTCCTCTCCCTAGTTCCCCTTCCTCTGAACATTTTCCTCTCATTTCACAATATCTATCATATCTTTCAGTCTTCATTTACAGTTTCAGTTTCTCATAGCAGAGAAATGATTTGGTTCTAGAGACACAGTTTGGTATTTACATATGTGTCCCATTTAAGGAAACAATTTTCTAAAAACAAAATTTTTGTTTTGATCATTAGGTAAAACTCAGAATCCTATTGTTCACAACCAAATACTGTTTCCCAGTTACAGTAAGATCTGATCTCCTAGACCACCATCCTTTTCACCCAAATGAAACATATTCCTTCCTGTCCTATGTGAACACATGCCCTCCACAAAATGACACTTTGTGATTGTTGGAGACTGCTCCACAAACCTCACCCACGGGCAGTCTGGTGGGAGTACAGAGGCTAGGTTTCTACAGGAAATTCTTCACCTACTCAAATACATCTGCCACACCCTCAATTAGGAACATAAAATAATACAGACAGTGTCAAGCTTAATATAAGGATGTGGACTTTCCTCTCACAGCAAACAGTGTGGTTTTTTTCCCTCTGGAAGAAACTCTCTAGCCTCAATGGAAACTTGTCTTTCTAAGTTTAGGAATTTTAATGTTTCAACAAAAACAACAACAAAAACCTAAAAAGTAAATAAATACAAGTTTAAATGAACTATACCATGACCAATTAGAACATTATTTCAATTACTTTCTGCCTGTTTTGATCTGTGAATGGTAAGTTTCAAAAGATCTGTAAAGCTAAATTCTGAAAAACTATTTCAGTTTTCTGTATTGTTAAGTACTGTTTTTAATAACAGCTTGAGATATAATTAACATGTAATAATTTTTAATATATTCACCAAGTGGAATGAACCATCATCATAACTGATGTTAGAATACTTTCTCTTATCACACCAAAGAAAAGTCCTACCCATCAGAAATCAAATTCTTGGGCTGGGGATTTAGCTCAGTGGTTCTGGCGCCTGTCTTGCAAGCGCAAGGGCCCAGGTTCGATCCCTGGTAACCACATAACAATACTGGGTGTGGAGACTCACCCCAGCAGCAATCAGTACCACATACCACAGTGCCAGGCGTGATGGCTCACACCTGTAATCCCAGCACTCGGGAGGCAGAGGCAGGAGGATTGCTGTGATGTGAGTTTGAGGCTTTTACTACCTTTTACTTATTATGAATGATGTTGTCGTGAACATTTGTGCACCAGCTTTTATGTGGACACTTCATTCTCTGGGGTACATATACCAAGCAGTGGAAATGCTGAGTATCATAACACTATACTTTTTGAAGAACTGTCAGCTTGTTTTGCAAAGCTACACCATTTTAGACTCTCACTAGCACTAGCTAGATCCAGTTTCCCCACATCCTTCTAAGGCTACCTCTGTGATCAAAGTTATCCTTAGGATATGAAACTTGGTGGTTTGGATTTGCATCTCTCTCACAGCTAATGAGGCTGCCATCTGTTTTCTTTGGAAGATACACAACAATGAATCAGATCTTTCCCCATTCTTTAATCATATTTTTTGCATTTTTATTACTAAGTTCTGAGTTCTTTGTATGTGCTAGGTATAAGATCCTTATCAGATATGCAGTCTGCAAGTATTTTCTTCCACTCAATGGGCTGCTGTCCTTTCACTTTGTTGACAGAGTCCTTTGGAGTAAAAAAGGTCTTAATTTTGACATGTTCTGTCTTTTTTCATTTATGTAGGTATATTTTTATACTTTCTGGTTTCTATACAATTATCTCTCATCTTCTACTTATGATTATGGTAATAATGTTTATTTAATCTAATGGTGAAACTACCAAAATTAATAGTTTATTATCCAGAAAGACAAAAAAAAAGTTATTTCTATTGTCCTCATTATCACTAAAGATATATTGTACCTACCTAACACCTGTTTCATAGTTTCCCAGCAGCCCTGTGGGATCCTAGCCAGACATGGCTCACATTATTTAAAATAAACAATAGCCAGGCATAGTGGCTCATGCCTGTAATCTCAGCACTTGGGAGACAGAGGCAGAAAGATTGCCGAGGGTTCGAGGCTATCTCGGCTACATAGTGAGCTCAAGGCAGGCTCAACTACAAAGCCAGATCTTGTCTCAGAAAAACTAAAAAATAAACAAATAAATTAATTAATTTTTAAAAAATAAACATAAGGCATTGCTGTCTACATTTAAGCATCCCAGTCTACCCAGAGCTCAGTGGGCAGGGTTACATGGTGACAACCATCATCATGCTCAGCTCCTTAAGCCTGTCTACCCAAAGCAAAATGACTCTAGCCAACATTCGCCTTCCTTAGGTCAGTTCTAACACTTCTCTTGCTCTTGTTTCCCCTTAATAATTCATTTCCTGAGCACACCTTTCTGTCCTATTTTCTCTTTTTTTTTTTTTGAGACAAGATCTCACTTTGTAGTCCAAGAAGACCCTGTGCTCACTAAGTACTTCAGGCAAGCCTTGAACTCACAGCACTCACAGCAATCCTCCTATCTCTACATCTCAAGTGCTGGGATTATAGGGGTGAGCCACCACGTCCAGCATTGTGGTGTGTGGTACCAACGACTGAACTTGGGACCTTGTGCTTTCCAAGGAGACACCAGAACCTGTGAGCTAAATCCCTGGCCCTCTATTTTCTCTATCTACTTCAAATTAAAATTATTTAAACTGAAAAAGTGAAGGTTAAATTTAAATGCCAAAATTTTTTTTTAATTATATGGTTTCTTTTCACTTCTTTCAACATCTTTGTAAATGCTGAACCAGAAATGAGAATAACTCAAATGTTCCTTTGTTATTACTGATCAATATGCAGTTGTTTATTCATTGGACTACTTTACACCCCATGGTGAAATTACAGTTTTCATAAAGACAATTATGTGGCGAAAACTCTTAAGACTGTAAAGTGACCTGACATATTAAGAGCTCAGTAAAAACATCTTGAATTTGTATTGGCTTTTGATTATGCCAGCTTCTCACATGTGTGAAGCTGCTTTATCAAAGACTCATATTAAGTACAATTATGATTCAATTAAATAGAGAATAATTTAATCTTTTAACACATGTTTATTAATGACATCACTGAGAACTAAGTGTATGGTAAGCATTAGACTACACATTTTGGTTTCCACATTTTAATATAATCTCCATAAATCCTATACATTCTTTCTTTACTCATCTTTCAATAGTGTAACTAAAGTAACTGAGACATAGACTAATGAACTTGTCCAAGGTTTTACTGCTGGGGATGGCAGAACCGCCATCTGAACCCAAACTGTTGAGCTCCACAGACTAACCACTTAACCACTGTGCTTTCAACAGGCATCCTATTAGACAGACAATGTGGAAAGAACGTTACACGCTGTTAAATGTACACTTAAAAACATTGTGTCAAGCAGGTACTTACTAGTATAAATTCCTTCTTCGCAGAGTCATGAAAATAAAGTTCTGCAACTTCAGCTTCAGAGGAAATGAGCCACTGAAGAATAATCCTCAACTGGGGATCTACTGTGCACGGCTCCATGTCAATATTCGTAATCAGCAAAGTCTTTTTATCTTGCTCCAAATCTAGTAAATTTAAACAACATGAAATGAACTCACTGATTCAACTCTTAATACTAATTTCCAAGTATATATCTATATATATTTCTCATGCCTCAAAATTCCAATGAATGTTTTTCTTAACATACCATAACAATAAAATATTCCATCAAGAGGAAAAGAATGCTAAATAATAAGGAATAACTCTGATCATTTGTTGACAGCACAAATATAAAATACTGTTTTATTGCACAGAATCCAAATACTATTATTGCCATTGTTTGTGTCAAATTAGGGCCCGCAAGGGAAAGGAGAGAGCACTATAAAACTACCATTGAAATCAAAATAAAAATGAAACACACAAATATATGCTTCAAATAAAGAACAGTGGCAAATCCTTGTGTTGCATCCTAATATTGTTCTAGGCTTTTTATATACACATATTCCTTGAACTCTCACAACTACTCTATGAGCTAAGAAGAATTCATCTTTATTTTATGCCAAGCAGAAATAAACCGAAAATCTTACAATGAGATTTGACTAAGTCAGCCTATAAATACAGAATGCTCTATGCTCTTAATTATTTCGTTCAAGCAAAACAGGAAAAACACACAACCACTTCTATCCTAAAAGCCAGATCAGGGAATTCTCCTAATATAAAAAAGATGCTGCTTTCAAGTTTATTTTATGGTTTAATGAGAATTCATTTTTACCACCAAGAAGGATATAACCTGATGGCTGCAAAACTAATGACCTGGGAATCAATATCATGTGTTTAACATTCCTACTTACAGATGACTGAGCCACACTGACTGCTGAGACAGGGACTCCCCAGACCCATCAAGGCACACTGGAAGACCTCATGATTGTCAATATGCACCAGTGATGGAAAAGCTGTTGCCAGATATCCACAGTTTTCTGCTAAAGTCTGCAGGATATTCTGGGTCACTACTAATCATCTTGCAGTGGTTCTAATTTTTAATTTTAAAATATTAGTCCATATTATTTTCTAGAAATAAATTTATTACCTCTTCCCTTTCTTCTTTCCAGTAACTCAATCAAAAGTGGGTCAAGTACACTATGGTACAAGACAAGATCTCTAAGTCATTTTATAAATCCTACAGAGTTCATGTGGCTGGAAGTCACCTAGCACTTCTCTGTACTGCTGGGCTTTCCTAGTTAGGGCCCCTGGTTGCATGGCCTGACAAAACTTCAAAAGTTCTCTTAAAGAGGGCACTAACAATTAGTAAAGAGGGAAGGGACTGACATCACATAATTACTTTTTTTAAAAAAGAAGAGGAAGGAGGAGGAGGAGAGGGAGGGAAGGAAGAAGGAGAGGAAAAAGAAAAGGAAGGTATTTATTGCCTTAAGACTGCCATAATCCTGGGTCTTTCTGTAAATCCAGGCCAATCTATCCTCTAACTGGAAAGCTGTTAGTTTCCACATAGTGAGTGACAGCAATAATTCTCAAAAGCTGACTAA
>PVIR01010754.1:0-49011 GCA_004026965.1 Petromus typicus | reverse complement strand
AAATAATCATTATTTGCAGACAACCCGATCTGTTACATAGCAAACTAAACAAAATTTCATCAGGACTCCTAGAACCAATAACCAAACTCAGCAATATAGCAAGATACAAAAATCAATAGCATTTCTCTACATGAATAATGAACTCACTGAGAAAGAAACTAGGAAAACAGTAACATTCATAATAGCCTCAAGATATACTAAGGAATTTACCCAACAAAGGAAGTCAAAGACTTCAATTAAAAAAAGTGTAATACTGAAAAAGCAGATCAAAGGAGATAATAAAAAAGAATGAAAAGATTTGCTTTTTTCTTGTATAGGCAGAACCAAGAGCATCAAAATGGTCATGCTATCAAGACTGACGTATAGGTGGAATGAAATTCCAATTGAAGTAGCAACAGAATTCCTCACCAAACTAGGGAAGACAACCCAAATATATATATACACACATATACATACATACATATATATATATACACACACATATATATGCATATATATGTATATATATATATATGGAACCAGAAGAGGTTCAAAAGTGAAAGTAAGAAGAGGCAAGTAGGAAGCATCACAATTCTAGATTTCAAGTTACACTAAAAAGCTGCCATGATTTAAAAAAAAAACCAGTATGGTATTGGCATAAAAATGGATATGTGGGTCAATGGAACAGAAGGATCCTAAACACATTCAGGCCTCTGCTCTTGGACAAAGGAGAAAAAAATAGCCTGGAGGAAAGGCCGCCTCTTCAGTCTGGGAAAACTGGTTTTGCACATGTAGAAGATTGAATCTAGACCCACATATCTCACCATGAACTAGAATAAAATCAAAACAGATCAAAGATCTGGACACTAACACACAAAACAACCTGCCAAAAAATAAAACAGATAAGAATTAGAGACATAGTTTAGGTAAAGACTTTTGGAACAGAACCCAATTACACAAGGAATAAAACACCAAGAATCAACAAACAGGACCACATAAAGTCTAACCGCTCTGCTCAGCAAAAGAAACGACCAGCTGAGGAAGAGACAACCAGCGAGATGGGAAATTTTTGTCAGTTACTCCTGGGAGAACTAATATCTAAAACATATAAATAACTCAAAAAACTTAGAACCCCACCCCATAGAAGTCCCAATCAAACAATGATCAATTGAATAGACACTTCTCAAAGAAAAAATACAGTTGGACAATATTGTTATGGCTTGTGTTTAGTTGTCGCCCCAGAGCCTCATGCAGATGAGGTGCGGCTTTCTTTTTTCTAGAGGTGGCTGAATCTGAAATGTGTGATGCTAGGATTATGGACATGCAATTACTAAACCACTGCACACAAGTGAATGGTTTGTCACCACCCTAAACTTGGTATCTGGATGGGATAAAAGGGGCCCCAAAATGCTGTTAAGATATCTTGTTGCTTTTGCTACCTTGTGAGTGCTATGTTGTTTCTCCTGTGCATTGCCTGTCTGCCAGCCACCCTGCCTCGGAGCCAGCTGATTATGGACTAAAACCTCTGGGAACCGTGTGCTCAATAAACTGTCCCTCCTTTAACTTTGGGTGTTGGGTACTTTGTCTCAGCCATGGGAGAAAAGTAACTAACACACACATGAATGCATGTCCAACATCAATGGCCCTAAGAAAATGCAAATCAAGGCAACACTGAGATTCCATCTTACCCCAGAAAGAATAGCTATTATCAATGAATCAAATAATAACAAATGCCGACAAGACTGGGGGGAGAGTGGATAGGAACACTTCCACCTAGTAGTTGCAAAGTTAAGCAGTACCACCACTATGGAAATCAGTGTGGAGATTCTGCACAAAACTAGAAACAAATCTATTTGATCCAGAGATCCCTCCCAGGTATCTTCTTATGAGAGTTAAAGACATCGTATTATAATGCTACATGTTAGCAGCACAGCTCCTAACTGGTAAATTTTGGAAGTGACCTGTAGGCCCACCAACAAACGAATAGATGAAGAAAACAATGATGACCTTTTTGGCTCAGGTGAGGCAAGATTTTCTGACCAGGAGCCCACAAGAACCCGTCATGCCACTTCCCTCATGCCCGTAGACTGGGCTTTGTTCCAGCTCTTGAAAGAGCGTCCTTGCATTTAAACTACAGAGCAGACAAGATTGCTGCAGGCCTTGCAGAAGTTGAACCCAGGCCTTTCGGACCACCGACTTTTCCCCTATTGTCTCATTTCTCATTCTCTCATCTTTGAGATTGAGCTTCCTCCTTCACTTCTCCTGAGTGGCTGTTCCAAGACTTAATAATCCTCCCAGCTTTCTCCCTGAAGGCTAAACTCTTCTTCCCAAACTCAGTTTCAACAAACAGGGTGAGATGCCAATTGGCTACATTTAGATCCACCACCCACTTTCCCAACTTATCACGGAGACCCAGGTGTCATCAGAACTGGTCAGGTTGGAATCGAGAAGTCACACCCAGACCAGTGATTTGTAGCCAGATGATCCCTCTGGGTCACCAGCTAGAATAGAAACAGGCAATTCTATGTTCAAAAAAGGTAAAAGTTTCTAATAAATATCTTGTATCTATCAAATCCTAAATTTCTGTTTCTAATCATTCATATCTAATCCTGAAGCTCTTCCATTGGAATTTGCACTTAGCCATCTCCTATCTACTACCCTGGCTTAGGCTTCTGCTCACTCCCCACTGGGCACAGCCGGCCTGTTGAGTGGGCCCAGCTTGTGGTCCTGATGGCACCATCCCGGGAAGCCCACCCTTTCCAGCCACTTTCAGTCTCTTCCCTCCTCTGCCTGCCACGTCAGCACTTTCACTGCTGGCAACTCAGTTTTCAGCTCAGCAGGACTTGCTTCCCTTAAAAAGGGCATCGCTTGGTAAGCAGGTGCTGCAGGCACAGTTATCTCCTTCCTATCTAGTGCAAGTGGCTTCTTCAGCTTTATTCTATTGGGATGGGAGAAAGAGGGCTCAGAGGTTCTGCTTGAGAGGATGGGCAGAGAGGAAAAGAGGAATGTAAAGAAGGCAGTAGTTCACCATCCTCCCGAAGCCCTGAGACTATGATGGGCAAGTCCAGGCCACATCTGGAAGCCTGGCTCACTCATTTCATCTTGGAGAAGCAGAAGCGGTTTTTATTTCCTCTGTCTCTAAATTTTTATTTATTTTTACTGGTTTATTTTGCTTTCATTTAAATTCGTAGAAGTTGTAAGAAATCATATAGCAAGTCCATGAGCTCTTCCCTCAGTTTCCATAATGGCGTATTACAAAATTTTCATCTCACAACAAGGACATTGACATGAACAGTCAAATGGGGAGTATTTCTAGCTCCGTGAGAATCTTCACGTGGCCTTTTCAAAGCCACACACGCTTTCTTCTCATACCCTACCCTCTCCTTAGCCGTAGACAATCACTAATCCATTCTCCATTTCTGTAATTTTGCCATTTCAAGAATGCTATACAAATGGACTCATACAGTATGCCACCCCTGGGGACTGGCTTTTCCCACTTAGAAAAATTCTCTGGAGATTCATCCACAGCCTTGAATCAATACTTCTTCCCTTCTTGTTGCTAACACACTATGGTAGGTTATAATACAGTTTTTAAAATCATTCTCCCATTGAAGGACAACTGGGTGGTTTCCAGTTTGGGAGTAACACCAATAATATTGTCATGTAAACATTTACATACAGGTTTCTGTGTGAACAGTCTCTTTCTCTGGGATAAATGCCCAGAAATACAATTGCTGGGTTGCATAGTAGTTGCATGTTTAGTTTGACAAATGGCCAAATTGTCTTCCACAATGGCTGCACCAATTTATGGTCTAATGAGAACCTATGCCTTGGTTTCTCTGAGCTCTTGATAGTTTTTGGCATTACCACTGTTCCTTATTTTAGCTATTTGGATAGATGTAGAATGATACCTTATTGTGATTATAATTTTTGTTCTCTTAACGGCTAATGATGAACATCTTCATGGGCTTGTTTGCCATCTGTATGTCTTTTTCAGTGAAATGTCTCTCCACGTCTTTTGCTTATTTCTAATTGGATTGCTCCTAATTGGGTGACAGCAAGTGTTTGGAGGAGAATCAGTCTAATGGCAAAGAGGGTGGTGTGCAGGAGGAACAGGGCCTCTGTGAGGACCCCGAGGGGAGGCAATCCCTGGTGGTAGGACCAAAAAGGGCTCATCTGTTTGCTCAGTGCCTGCTGGAAGAGGAAAAGGGACACTCGGAGCCCAGGAAGGGACACCTGTCTCCGCCTTCCGGTGCTTTCCAGCCATTTCCAGCAGCACAGAAAACTGCAGTGTCCAGGGATCGGACCCATGTGAGGCATGGAGCAGCCTGGGAACCAGAAGCCAGTTGTGCGACACCTGAATCTTAAGGAAGGTGGCCACGGGGCCAGGTTCATGAAGCCTCCTGGAACAGATGGGGACTGGGAAGACCACTCAGATGTCACTGCAGCTCCCTGACACCTGGGCTCAGAGGGGAGCAGAAGGGTAACAGGCCCTGGCCACCACAGGTGACACTTTTCACCAAGAAACTGTCAGCCTTTCCCGACTCCACCAATCTGGCCTGAACTTTGCATCCCGCAGACTAGAAAAAAAGGGACCAGATTTTAGCCACGGCCAAGAACAGAAGCCTAGTGAGGTCTGAAGGAATGCCGTGTGTGTGTGTGTGTGTGTGTGTGTGTGTGTGTGTGTGTGTGTGTGTGAGTGTGTGTGCGGGTGCGTGCATCTACACTGTGCAGGTGAAACTTTGTTAGATGGTATATGGGATGGTTAGATGGTTGTGTGTGGCTGCAGTGTGGGGAGCACTGTCACGAGGGCTCTAGCAGCCTCTCAGTATTTGCCTTCAGTTTATTAGGTGCTTGCCCTTGGACAAGAAATTTAGTCTCTTTGGGCCTCAATTCGCCTAATTTTCGACAAAGATCTGAACTAAATTGGTGGTTTCCAAATTTTACTGAATACCAATATTATGTGAGATTTGTGTTTAAAAACTAGATTCCTGGGCTGTATCACAGATTTAACCAGCATCCTTGTGCCTGCGGTTCTAACATCTGAGTACCTACCAGGCTCAGGACAGCTTTTGTAGGCTTAGTGTGGCTTTTAGAACAACTGATCTAGAAGTTGGTGGGTTGAAGTTAGGAAGGCAAGTCCGGGGAAAATGGGAGGAACCAGAGAACGCAAGTCAATCAGTGATCAGAAATGTGGAAGGAGACAGAGGGGAGCCGCCAATCCGGAGTCAGGGTTAGGGAGGCGGTGCCAAAGAGGGGGAGCCAATCAGCATTCATATTGTGAGGCAAGGAGGCTGAATCCCTGGAGTTTCCAGTGCTCTTTGCTAGCTGCTGCTGAGGTGCAGGCTCCCAGCGCCCCAAGACAGGCAGAGTGGGCCTGCGCGAATCCACCTCGGCCTAGAGGGCCCCCTAAATCGTTCAAACCACTAAATAGTCTGGGAATAATTAGCCTTGGGTCCCAGCCTGCTCATCCCTACCGAATCTGACTTGCCTGGGTAGTGAGAGCGCCCGGTTTTCTGCTTCCTGGCTTTGTGATTGGGCAAGTTGCAAGCCCTCTGATGCTGCTACCTCCTCGGTAAAATGAAAATGCGCACTCCACCTGCCCTCCCTCCTGGGGTCACCCTCACCCCTAGACATGCCCTAAGAGGGAGGCGGCTGTGCGCCATCTCCTTCGGTGTGCTGTGGCCAATTGGAAGTGGGTGCTACCTGAACCCCAGAAAGGAAGGAACTGACAGCCCTCCCTCTCCCGCTCCAAGTCTGTCATCCCAGAAGCTGAAGCAGAAGGATCACAAGTTCAAACCCAGCCTAAGAAATTTTGTAACTTAGTGAAACCCTGTCTCCAACAGAACAAAACAAGCTCACAATGTAACTCAGGGTCAGCCCTGGGTTCAATCCCCAGGTCCGCAGGAGCGAAACAAAACTCCATGCAGGTGGTTCTC
Organism: Petromus typicus; assembly: GCA_004026965.1. Classification (NCBI taxonomy): domain Eukaryota; kingdom Metazoa; phylum Chordata; class Mammalia; order Rodentia; family Petromuridae; genus Petromus; species Petromus typicus. The sequence continues at coordinate 43,093 of PVIR01010754.1, read as the reverse complement.
TTCAAATTATTAGTCACAACTAATCTCTCCCTTGACACCCCACATCATTACCAGGGGCAACAAGCATTACATGAATTTGATGCAGTCTTTCCACATCAAAATTGTTTTCACGTGTGAAAAATGCGCCCATGAAAAGTATACAATAGTATGTTTGTAAGTGTATGTGTAGCTCATTTTATGGTCATGGTTACATACCACACAGAAAAATTGCTTCTTTCAAACTCAAGGTTGCCTGTTTGAGATCTAATTAGGTCATTTTTTAAGTCAGCCGTGTAGTGTTGTACCTGATGTCTCTGTGTCCCGCATGTGTCATCTGTTTAACTTGACGGCAAGATTGTTCCCCAGCTAAACTGTGCTTCTTCTTACCCCAGGCGAGCCAGATGGGCCGTCTTTGGCTGCAAGCCCAGAGATCCTGTAAGAAACCAAAGGCTGTGAGAAAGCCTAAGAGTGAGCTGTCACCTCTGGGCCCAAAGGGAGTGACCCATCCGCCTGGCTCTGCCCGGAACTTCTGCAGCCTGCGGGAAGGAGAAAGAGGGAAGATGAATAGGAGAGCGCTGCCTTGCCCTGAGCTCACCTCCTGCCCCTGACTGCAGAGGTGGAGTGGAGGGAAGGAAGAGGAAGAAACTGAGTTCCCTGCTAGCAGACAAGACCTCGGGTGGCCGCTTCCCAGTGTGTCAGAACCAGCCTCAGCCATCTTGTGTGTGGGTCGAGGATCTTTGTCCTCAAACGGGCCCTGTGCAAAATAAAAACACGAGACGCTTCTACAAAACATATCAAGAGTGCCTCAAGCCCAAAGCGGGCTTCTTTGGAGCACGTGGCCCTGCATGACTGTCCAGGTGGCATCTGTACAAAGCCAGCCCTACCTGCCACTGTCCCCACGGAAGTCCTGCTCTGGGATGGAGAGTATGCATGGCTCTACAAAGGGAGATGGCTGTGTGGCCCTGGTGTCACCCTCACCCCTAGACACAACCTCAGAAGAAGGCGGCTGGGCTCCGAAGGGGTCCATCAGCATGGTCAGGCTGCCACTCTCGTGTGTCCCCTGTGGAAAGAGGGCTGGGGACAGAAGAGGCTGCAGCACAGAGTGACACTCAGAAGGCTAAGGCAAAAGTCTTTCCTCATCTCTGAATAGCAGCATGACTGTTACTCAGCTGTGACTCAGTTTCTTCTGTTCTCTGTGCCTCAGTTTCTTCATCCGGATGAGAGTCCTCTTCACAGGACAGCTCAGAGGAGTAATCTTAATGCTCTGTCAGGGCACCTGATGTTGTTTATTCAGTATTCCTCCTGAAGACTGGAATGAGGGAAGCCATGGGGAAGGTAGGGAACCTAGCCTAGCTGCAGCCCTGCCCCTGGCAGCCTGCTGAGTAGGGATAGGTCGCTCTTTCCTGAAGCTCACTGCTCAAATCCAGGTGAGGGGAGTGGGCTTTGCTTCCAGCTTCTTAATCTGTTTCCATGGAAGCCCGTCCCTCCCCTTTGTGGCTGATGCCAGAAGTTATTTTAATTTAATTTAATTTTATTTATTGATTTATTTTTGAGATAGAGTCCCACTTTGTAGTTCAGGCTGCTCCTGAACTCAGCCTCGAACTCAGCAATCCTCCTGCCTCTGCCTCCCAAGTGCTGGGATTATAGGTGTGAGCCACCATGCCCAGCACTGTGGTATGTGATACTGATCGTTGCTGGATGTGAGTCTCCATGTCCAGCATTGTTGTATGTGGTTACCAGGGATTGAACCCGGGCCCTTGAGCTCTGCGAAATTCCGGGCCCTCTATGTATGTATGTATGTATTTATTTATTTATTTTGAGACAGGGTCTCATTTTGTCATTCAGGCTGGCCATGACCTCAGCTTTGAACTCACAGCAATCCTCCTGCCTCTGCCTCCCAAGTGCTAGGATTGCAGATGTGAGCCACCATGCCTGGCAATGTGACATATGGTACTGATGGCTGGTGGGCATGAGTCACCATGCCCAGCACTGTTATATGTGGTTACTAGGGATCAAACCAGGGGACCTTACACTTGCAAGGCAGGCACCAAACACTGAGCTAAATCCCCAGAGCTAAATCCTCCTACGTGCGGAGAGCCAGCTTGGCAGTCACAGGTCCTTCAGTGTCTGCAGAGCCACTAGGCAAGGACTGAGACTCAACCACTGACCCCTCCTGGGCAGCTCAAGGTCACGTCACAGAGACAGCTGCCTCCCTTGCCGGGAGGCTTCTCAGAGTTGGGACAGAAGCTCTCGTGCCCTGGAAACTTGAATGTGCTGTTCGTCTCATGTCCTCCTGAGTCCTTTTCCATATCTAGCTCGAGAAGTAATTACGAAGCATATTTGGGGCCCTCGTGCCCCTGCTTGCCCCCAACCTTTTCCTTCTTTCCGGCCCCTGTGCTGCGAACCATGAGCTCTGGTGTTATCCCCTATGCTTCTTCTCTCTCCGCTCACATCCAGCCTGTCCTGTCCTCACACCGGCCCCCAGGCTGTGGGGAACAGGCCCTGTAGTGTTAGTGCATTTTATTTGAAAAGGATTTAATGAGCTCTGTTTCAGAAACGCCCCAGTGCTGATGCGGTAAAGAAAATGAATGTCCCTGTCCAGGGGTGGGGCTTGTATTCCAGGAGGGAAGTGGGCAGGAGTTTGGGGCAGTGTGTCTCCAACTGTTAGACAGTGGAGCCCCGTAGGGTACTGAGGTATGGGGTGAGGACTTAAGGACACCAGTGGCTTCGGACTGGACCTCTGGCTGGCAGCTTTCTTTGATGACATGCAAAGCTGCTTGGCTTTCCAGCTCTGCCTCCTCAGCTCCCCACCACTCCCACTCAGCCTGTGCGCACAACATCTGGAAGGGATTCCCCGGAAGAGGAGGGCATTTCCAGGCAAACGAGGCTCTGCCAGCCCAGCCAGGAACACCCACTGCCATCTGCTACAGTCCTTGCAGAATCCGTGTGTGAGAGACCAGCAGGTTCTGGCTCCTCTGTCCTCATCCCCTGCTCCCGTCTCAGCATGTTACACGTCCTTTCCCTTTTCCACCGGAAGCAAGGTGCCTCGGAGGGTCTTTCCAAGGACGTCGACAGAGGGAGGGGATGGCCTGGTTGGTCAGAGTCACAAACTCAGCATTTTCTCACCCTCTTTGGGAAAATTGTCCAGCATACTCTGTGCAGCCCTTGGCTGTACAGGGCCCCTCCAGTGTCCTGGGGTTCCCATGTGTAAGGCTCCATAGCTGACCTTACTTGATCCACACCAGGATTTGATGAAACTGCTCTTTTTCTCATCTTCACCCAGGTGAGGACCTGGAAGCTCAGGGGGCCAGGTTACCTGCAGACTGGCAGAGCCAGGATTCGAACCTAAAGTCTCTTGACACCGAAGTCCAAGGTTAAGACGTTGGTCATCACATTTCTATAAATTCTAAGAGCAGATTGTGAAGGCACAGGCCACGGACAGCTGGGTCTTGTTCAGCTCGAAGTCTTTCTCCTTCCTCTCTTTCCCGAGCCCACAGAAGTGGATGGATGTGCCCTGCCAGCCATGTTTATCACACACAGATGCCCACGACCAGGAAGCCTGTGGTAATGAGGGTAACAAATGACTGTCATCAAGTCAAGGAGTTACTCAGCCCTAAAGATGGCTCTCCTAGTGTGACATCCTCATTACCAGCAATTGCAAAAGGCAGAATGCTTGATCCCAAGCCCAGAGACGCACCCAGGTGCTGGCTTGGGGAGTCCCAGGGGACTCTGGGAACAGCTTGCCCAGGCACAGTGGTAGGAGAGCCAGGCCTTGGGGCTGCCCCTCTAAAGGGGCTGAGACTTCGGGGTCTCTACCCACCATTTCCGGCCCCACCAGGATTTGGGATGAGATGTTCTCCCTTGCCTTCCTCCCCATGCGGCTGCTCCTTTCCTAGCACTGGGGAGCCAGCAGGCCAGTTAGCGAGTCTTGCTTGTAGAGGTTGTGCCAACCACAGGGAAACAGACGCACAGGCTACTGAAGGCCTGTCTGTCTCTCCCTCACTCTTTGCCAACCGAGCAAGGATGGCAGGACTCGGCAGGCACCACAGCGCTCCTGTGTGCACCTGCCCTGCTGTCCTTTGTCTGTGGTGCCCTCAGTTGTAAACCTGAACCAGGCAGGTGTGACGGGGGAAACAGGATCCTTGACCACAACTGGCCCAAAGATCTAAGTCCCCTGAGGAAAGGTCTTTATTTCTATATTTCAGTTTCACAGCTTGGGGAGATTGGAGATAAAACCTATTCTCCGGAGACTGTGAAAGCCAGTCAGTGGAGCTCTTGCCTATAAATGGGAGGACAGACATCGTCAGTTTAAAAGACTGTACTCACCTCTGGTGGAGGAAAAAGCAGGCCTGACTTACTCGTGAGAATGAGGCAGGAACCCAACTAGGACATCTCAGGCTGCCTGAAAATGAGTCCCAGCCATGGATTTGTCATGTGCCTCCAGGCCAGGGAGGGACCTCTCTGAGGGCTCCAGTGGGGAGAAAAAGGGCAGAAAACTGGTTAGAGAAGTGAGAGAGATGGGAGAAGAGGTTGCAGGTTGGTGAGAATAAGGACAAGCTGGTAGGGAGCAGGGAATTTGAGGAGACTGGACAAGATGGACTGAGCTGTCCCTAGAGGCTGAAGGGCCATTTTCCACAGGCCTCCTCCACTGTCTTCTGCTCCTTCCTCCTTGCACAGGCACCTCTGGCCCAGGAACCTGCTGAGTCAGCCAGCCAGTGACTGGGTCTTCAAGTGCAGAATGTATGTTGTCCCAAGGAGATAGACTCCACAGACCTCCAAAGCCTATCTCTGCCCCTCAAGTGCTTCCCCACGCCACAGCCTCTTCCAACCCTATTTCCAGATTAAGTGTTCTCAGGGGAGTCAATTGATTGCACATCATCATCAATTAGCTTCTCCATAGCCCCAGATCCCAACCCTTTGCACTGTTGATTGAGCTAGCAATGGTGCCTCTGTCCTGGGGCTCTTAAGGGAGTGTGCCTGGGCACAGGTAACTTGGTCCAACTGTCGGGTGCCCTGGGGCATGCAGCTGAATGTAGTAGTTTGCAAAGGCCTTGGGCAACAACAGCCTAGAACAGCGGTATGTGGGGTGACTGCCTGCTTTTGTGATGGAGGAGTAACAGGCACTGTTGTCTATGACCCTCGGGGAGGGATGGCTTGAGTGGTGTGATCCCCACACAGCCCACAGGGAAGGTTTGCTGATTACAGAAACAAGGAAACTGAATATTCAGGACTCTTAATTACCCTGCCTGGGTCCTGGGGTAGAGAGGGCTGGATTCAAACCACTCTGGTTCCCAAGCCACCTGGGCTCTTTCCACACCCTTCTGTGGAAGCTGTAGGGTCACCCCAACCAGCAGACCAGATGAGGGGTGTTTATTCTGCAGGTTGAATACCCAGAAGGCCAGAGCCAGTGAGGTATGCTCAGATGAGCAGAGACCAGGAGAGGGAGGGAAAATGGTCCTCAGGAGCCAAGACTTGCGGGGCTGGAGGACAGGCAGCTAGGCCCCAGGGTGTGGCCCTAGATAGAGCAAAAAATGCCAGGCCGTGGTGGCCAGGTGCGTGTGCAGGGCCTTCCAGATGACACATTTTCCCCACCTTACACGCTCCAAAAATCCAACGCACATGTAAGAGCAACCAAAGTTTTGAGGAGCCTCCAGTACCTTTCCAACCAAGTTATTTCTCTTAGAACCCCAAGAAAGGACCTGGCATCGCCCAGAGTTGCCCAAGGTCAAAGACACTATTTCAGGTATGAATTTTATTGGTAACCAGCTGACACTCGAAGCGGCTCAGAAATTGGGACGAGAAAAGTCCCCAGTTGTTATTATTTAGTCCAGCCCAAGAAGAAGAAAGGCCTCTTTGTAGGGGAATGAAAGAGTTCCAGATAGAGGCAGCCCCTGCCCTCCCGAGCCCAGATCAACTTTGCCATCGGCGGGTTCTGCCCAGTGTGGCCCGGCCTTATTGTTCTATTGCATTCCGCCAGGGGCAAGAATATATTTGGATATGTCGCCTTCTCAGCTCGCAACGAAAGACCTTAAGGTAGATCTGTTCCGGCCATCACTATTTAGAAATATTTTGACAAGTAGCTTCTTTATTTTCACGACTCTCCTCTCCCTTGCTTTGTTCTTTATCTTTTCTTTAACATTTTCCCTTGGGAACAAAATAATTCTCTAACACAGTTCACATTGTGAGGCCCAAACAACACCGAAGTGTAGCCGAGGGGACAGAGACAGCGCGGTCCCTGAGAAGCGCATTCATCTTGGTGGCCATCAGCTCCTCCAGATAAAGCCTGCCACAGCTGAAGCACCTAGAGACATTCTGTCTGTCACTTTTCTCCATCCACTATTTTGCTCTCTGGGCTTTCCAAGTTGCTAAAACCTCTTTCTGTCCCCGGAGGCCGAGGACCAGGCTCCCCACTGTGTATGTCCTGGGAGGCTGGGCACCATGCTTGTGCAGGGATCTCTGTCCACCTAGCGCTCGCAGCTTCCCTTTCCACACCCCGGACTTCCCTGTGACCGCCTAAGCCCCAACACTCTTGTCCCCAGGCAGCCCCCTTCTACAATCCCAGGTTTGGAACAAATTTGGTGCTTGAAGAGGAACTAAGAGGTCACTGGGAGAAGGCAAAGGTTCCAGTTGTCCATGTCTAGGGTGGAGCCAGGTTTAGAGCTAATGGCTGTGTGGGGACAAGAATGTGTCCTCACATGTGCATTGTGTGGCCTGGCTCCTCCGTGCGCTCCTGGGACTGGCTTGAGTTTGTGTCTGCTGGACCTTGCTGGGAACCCCCCAGGCTGTTCAAAAGCAGCACCTTCCAAGCCAGCTCTTCCACCTACCGCGGCAAGTTCCTGTTCCCCCACAGCTGCCAAGGGAACAGACTTCCAGGGCCCATGAGGCTGTGGGCAGCGCCCTGCAGGGATAGAACCATCCCATCCGGAGCTGTGGCCAGCCAGAGCCAGCCCCGGTGGCATTTCAGGGCCTCTAGATAGGGGCTGAGGCCAGAAGACACGCCCCTGAGGGGCGGGGCAGCCCCGGGATTCCACCAGAAAAGGTAGGAAGCCCGGGGTGTGGGTGACTGAGAGGCCCCTAGGACGCTGCTGAGCCCTCTGTAGGCTCAGAGTCCCCTCTGCCACCCACCCACTGCTTCGACAGCTACAAAAACGCCTCTTTTCCTTCCCACTAGACCCTGTCAGGCCCTGATGCAGATTTTCATTACCTTGGCCCTTATTTCCACCTCTTCCTCCAGCCTGGCCTTTCCATCCCTTTCCTCCCAGCATTGCTCTCCTCAGACTCTACATCCTGTCTGTCTGTCCAGCGTGGTGCCAGTGTGACCTTCTGGCATCTGCCAGACCTCCTCTGTGCTATCCCGCCTCCCGCCTTCCGGCTCAAGCATTTCTACTTCCGCCCACCTAACTGCCAACTGCCCAGGAGTCAACTCGCTGCCACTGTGGGACCCTCCGCCACCCTGGTTGCACGTGCTTAGAATGTGGCTTGAGCTGCCAAACCACCAACGACCTCAGTTCGAAGCTTAATTTACACTAATCTAAATTTTAAAACTGACATCTTGATTTAGTAATTGAAAAACTGAAATTGTTTGGAACAATTTGGATCTGTGAATCTAGATTTTAAACTGCAAATTTCATAAGATCTGAATGCAGAGCTAGTTTAACCAACAGAATCCTTGTGTCTGAATTTAATATCCATGGAGAAGTGAAAAACTTAATATAAAAATAAATAAATGAAATATTTCAGCTGTCATTTGTATTGATTATATAGGGGGAAATAATCGTGGAGAATATACTGAGTGATACAAAAAACAAAAAGCTTAAAATCTATCTGTAGTGTTTCTATCTTTCTCATGTAACTACTAGAAAATTCAAGGTTATATGTGTGACTCAAATCCTATGTAAGTGAGACATACTGTATTGTTTTGTTTTGGTTTCTTGAGACAGTCTCACTATACAGTTTAAGATGGCTTTGAACTCACTTTGTAGCCCAAGCTAGTGATCCTCTTGCCTCAGCTTCCTCAGTGCTAGGCTTACAGGCATGTGCCACCAGACCCTGTAATTTTGTGGACTTTCTACCCTACAGTGGTGGTTCAGACATTCTTATCAATGCCATTGAGCCAGCCTGTGATCAGCAATTCATCGTGGCCCTCTCCTCCCCTCCTTCCTCAGCCTTCGTGTGACCCTGCATGGACTTATACATGGCCAATACTCAATGTGCTGCAGTTGGTGTGACACATACACGTTTGCACTTACCTGTGTATGTTCCTGTGGCCTTGTCTTTATGTGCTCATATATGTGCACATCTGTATCCAGGCCTTGTGGTGCTTTCCGTGTGTGAGTGCCAGAGAATGCACACCTGGGCATGTGAATGGGAATCCTGTGCCCATGGGAGCTGACGTGAGGACAGGGCCAGGCACAGTCTCAGGATGCCCCCTCGGGATGCAGGAACAGACAGTGTTTTCGTGGTAAGTTGATGAGCATGTCACGTCGGACAGAAGCAGCAGCCGCCCTGAAATCAAGATTGATGACAGCTGCTCCTGGCCCTTACAGAGAAACCTCGTCACTGTGTCACTAACGAGCAAATTCAGCTGCTCTGGCACCACTTGCCATTCTCAAAGCCAATTTAGTCTCTGCTCTGTAGGATGTCATGTACTACAGGGTGGTGTCTGATTGGTCACTTGATTTATTCACGAGTCTCTGAGGTGTGGTCAGTGGCGCTCTGCCTGTTCTTTCTCTAAAGATTGGGGGTCACCTGGGCTGGTGCAACAGCTCAGTGCTTTGCAGGCCACGTACAAGGCTCCAGCACGGCACTGACAAAAACAAACACCAAAAAAGCTCAGAGGCGCCTGGTCCGTCCGCCACTCTGTCCGTCCACCCATGCAGCACCCGCTGTTCTTGCACCGAGTCAGTCAGTTGCGCAGCCATGGTGCGTGTACTGTGCCCTGGTCAGCGTGCACAGCAGAAAGAACTGTGGGATCAAGTCTGGAAAGCCGGCCCAGCACCCGCCTACGGGGTCTCTGGAGTCCATGGCTGCTTCTCTAGGAATGACGCTGCTGAGCGAAAGGTCTCGAATCCCCTCCAGCTCTGGCACTCAAGGTCCTGGCTGATTTTCCAGACAGAGGTTTCTTGTGACCACGCAGCTGTCTTCTCCTCATCTCCTGGGGTTGCTTGGGGGATGCACTGGAGTGGGGGGGACAGAGTGAGTTTGGGGTCATGGGCACCAATGGCCCCCATAGATTGAGAGCCTGGCGGACAGGAAGAGGGGGGCCCGAAGTGGACAGGGTTCTGTCAAGTGGACGACTGGGGGTCTGGTTGTATTTCAGAGATTCAGGAGACCAATCAGCACAATTCACAGTGAGTATTTTGGAGGCCAGGTCTTGTGTTCTAGACCTTCAGGCCCTGGGCCAGGCAGAGTCGCAGGAAGCTCTTCCTCGGTCCTTCCGCCTCCACAGCCAAGCTTCCGGGCAGTCACAAGACCTCCCTTCCTAGTAGCAAATATTCTCGCCCTTTCTGTTGCTGCTTCTCTTTGCCTCCCGTCCTCCCTGTGTCTGGCCCCACTTCAGGGTCTGCTTCTCAGATCTCCGTGCTAGCTGTGAAGACCTCCTCTGTGGCTTTAGTCCTTGTCCTGGACCCCAGGACCAACTCCAGGTCCCCTGAGGAGCCTCTGGCCGCGGCCTGGCTGACTGGAGCTGTGTGGATCTGGGGATCTGTAAATTCCTACTGCGAAAGTCAGGCCCTGCCAAAGCCTGCCTGTGCTTCAGCAGCCTTCCTAATGCGGAGCTGAGTGTGGGCTGGCTAGGTTGCAGGTGGGCGGAAGCAGAGGGACCGGCGGCCAGAGGCTTCGCTGCTGTCTCACCGCTTTGATGCTGCCAGTGAGGAGTCATTTCCTCTGATTCCTCCTCTGACATTTAAACCAGGTCAGCAAACTGGAACTCACACAGCACAGGAGTGATGGTGTGGTGGGACAACCCAGAGTCCAGCAGAAAGGATGGAAAGAAAGGTAGACCCTCCCTCGGTCTGTTTAGCCTCTCCTCTATAATGGAGACCATAGTGGATTCTGTTGTGGTCCCAATTTCTTCAGTACCCATTGAGCCTAGCTTGGTGTCTGGCATATAGTATTTGTTCAATAAATATTATTGAATAAGTGAATGTCTAGCTCTAAGCCCACTCTAATAAGATTCCTAGATAATGAACCAATTCAGGAGGGGCTGAGTGTATAATTTATTCGCTCACTAGTGTTGGTTAAGCAGCTCTCAGGTTGTTGGCACCAGGCCCAGTGTTAGGGCCTGAAATGACTAGAAAATTAACATTCAACAGCCTGCACTCAGCTCTGATGTGCACCAGGGACTATACTGGGTTCAGGAGATAGAAAGCTGAACAAAACCGATGTTCTCCCTCAGTGGAGCTCATGCATTCCTTCCACGGGAGACAATAAGTGAGTAAATACAAAAATAAGCAAGACGATTCTAAATTGTGTAGGTTGTACAAAGTAAAAAAGTAGGAGAGTATTTGGATTGTCTCCTTTGGACAGAGAAGTCCAGAGAAGCTGTGTTCCTTAGGATCTGAAAGCTGAGCATAAAGAGCTATGAACCAGTGTGTGCAAAGGCCCTGCGGCCGGAAATCGCTGAGTGAGACAGGAGAAAGAGAAAGGACACCAGTGGAGGTAGAGTGGGGGACTGAGAGGCCACTGTACAAGATGAAGCTGGACATACTGCTGCCCTTAGCAGACAAACACACAGAGCAGAGAAGGCCACCATGAGGGAGGGAAGACACAAGGCAGCCTGGAGCTCAGCCTGGAGGAGGCAGCCTGGGCAGCCGGTTCTGAGACAGGCCTGAGCCAGGGGGCTGGCTTCCTCCCTTCCGGCACTGTGGGCCTGGCTCCACTTCCTCCCTGGTGACAGAGAGTGGGCTTCCTGATGCTGCATCTGCCCCAAGGTTCCCCTGAGTGATTTCCCTGCTCCGAAGCTTCTGGAAGCTTCCTGTGCTGCTGCTGCTGCTGCTGCTGCTGCTGGTGGCTGGAGCTCCCTGGGGCCAGCAGCCAGGCAGCTGTCTCTGCAGCGAGGTAATGTCATCTTGGTGAGGCCCTTGCTTTCATCTCGCCTGGCTCCCCAGAGCTTTGATTGTTATTGAGCCCAGCACAGCATCCAGCAAATAGCCCCATTGCTGCCTTTTATCAGGCTGGCTTTCAACTTGAGATACCACTTCCAGGGGGGCTGCCTGTGACAGTCTGAATACCAGTCTTATCTGGAACTAGAGTCCTTACAGTTGGCTATGCCAAGCATGTTCAAAATAATAATAATATAACAGCAATTATTAATACCAGCTCCCCCATTTATTAGGATCTGGACATGCTAGGCCCCCTGGTAAAAGTTTTCTGTGCAGTAATGTACTTCTTATGACCACTTTCTAAGGCAGCTTTCACAAAGCCGAGAGAGGCTGATTACCTTGGCCAAAGTTGCATAGCAAGTAAGGGCTGGGACTGACATTAGACTCAGGACTGTCTGCTCCCCAGGCTTCCCCCTACATACTAGTAGTACTTAGCTCCAAGCTGACTCTATCAGCATTATCAGAAATTAAGCTTTCTGCCCCTCATCCTTAGAAATTCTGATCCTGTAGGTTTGGGGTGGGGCTTAAGAATCTTTCTGTTCATTGTTTGTTGACTTGTTTCTATTTTAAGAGGCTCCTGCAAGAGATTCACATGTAGACCATGTGTGTCCTGGCCCACCTTCTAGAAGCTTCTGAAGGTAGAAGGCTTAGGAGTCTTTCTGAGAGGGACAACTGCCTCTGTCTGCTCCCCTCTCCACCTCTTCTCAGCTCCCACTAAGAGCCAGAGTCTGTCATCCTCTCCTCGCTCTTCTGTGCTGGAGAACAGCAAGAAAGATGTGGCTGGGAAGAGACTGAGGGAAGGGATGGGGGAGGGGAATGAAGTGCCAGCTGGGCAAAAAACACTGGGAAAGATGGGTGAGGGGACTGGGGAGGCTCAGGTCTAAGGGTCCTCAAGCCAAAATACTCAAGGCCTCAGTGATCTAGAAGCATATGGCTTTTTCATCATTGAACATATATTTCCGAAGCAGCAGTGAGAGGCGGCACACCGGAAGGGAAGCTGACGCTGCCACAGGGAAGAGAGGACCAAAGAACATCGTAAGGGCCATCCCCGTCCCTGGCACAAAGACTGGCACGTGTCAGCCCTTCCACACAATTGTCAGGTGAATAACAATCATCAGTTCCAGAGAGAAGGGAAGTAGGATATTAAGGAGCAATAGACATCGCTACTGGGACTATGTAAAATGAAGTGCTAATGCAGACGGTAACCTGGGGGGACTTGGAAACATGCTACTCACACAAGGATGAATGCAGCCAGGCTTGGGAGTGCACAACTGTAACCCTAGAAGGCCGAGGCAAAGGATCTCAAGTTTGAGCTCTGACCAGGCGATTTAGCAACATGGGAAACTTCGTCTCAAAATTAAAAAAAAAAAAAATATGGAAAAGGGCTGGGGATGAGCTCAGTGCAAAGGCCCTGAGTTCAATCTGTGGTACAAAGGCAAAAAGAAAAAGAAAAATAATGTGTGATTCTCTTCAGAGAGCACACCTAAAATAATCAGAATTATAGGAGCAAAGGGTAGAATGGGGGCAACTCAGGGTTTGGGAAGAGAGAAGGGGGAGATATGGCTTAATGGGGACAGTTTCAGTCTTGCAAGATTAAACGAGTTCTGGATATTGCTCGCACAACCATGTAAATGTCCTTAACACTACTGATTTATATACTCAAAATGGCTAAAATAGTAAATTTTATGTGTACTTTGCCATAATTAGAAATTTTAAAATAATTTTAATTTAGAAGGCAAAAACAAAATGTTGAGTTATGTAAAGATGGTAGAGACCTCTAGTTTTTCCCTAATATTCATTTTCCCGTTTCTTTATTGAAAGATATTTTAATCAGGTCCTTGGCTGCTCAGATTAAGGATTACATTTCCCAATAGCCTTTGCAGGTACATGTGGTCATGTGACTAAGTTCTGATCAATGATTGTAAGCGAAGGGGCCCTGGAAGCTTCCTTAAGAGATAGTAACAAATGCTTCTTGCTCAAGGGCATTGTATCTTCTTTGTCTCTTCCTCAAATGGCCAACAGGAGCATGGATGCCGCCATCTTGAATTATGAAGTTGAGATGACATAGCAGAGCAATTAGATGGGAAGTCCTCTGATTAAAACATCAGCCCCAAACTAGCTACACAGACTGTGTGTGACAGAAACAAACTTCCATCTCATTCAACCCATTCTATTTCTGGTTTTCAGTCATGTGTACCCAAACATAATCCTATTGATACCAAAAAGTAGAATGAATGAGATTTCAGAAACACAAAAGATCATGAGGTTTGGAACATTCTATAAGGACTGCATAAGGCAGGATCCATGTCCTCCACGGGCTCACTCCCCAGAAGGAGAAAAGTCGGGTACACAAATATCAGTAGTTAGAGCCCCTGCAATCAGCTGACATTTAGGGAGCTCTAGCCGAGCCAGACCAGCTCTATGAATTCATATTTAACTACCCGAGGAGGTAAGTATACTATTATAACCTTCATTCTTTATGGGGAAACTGAGACTTGAGGCAATTCACCATGGTCATATAGAGCAGGGGCCAGGCAGAGATGGTCACCTGGATGGTTTGGTCCTGAGCTCACACCCCTGACCACTCCCCAGGGCAGGGTGTTAAGGAACGCAACAGGAATATTCATGCTCATTTGCAGGTTCTGAAAAGCTGTATGCAGGAGATGATACTGGTTCTGAGCCTTGAAGAAGACCTGGTTTGGAGGGGCATCCCAGACAGAGATGCAGGAGAGAAAATGGCTGGAGGGAATATAAGAGGCTCATTACAGTGCATCATGGGAGACAGGAAGTTCAACTCTGCACAGAGATTTGGGGCTGGTTTTATAACACATCATCACATGAACCTGAAAAGTTTAAGGGCTTAAATTTTACAGGAAACTGGGATAATGAATCTTCTGGATACATACAGATTTTCAGATTATTCAACACATACACATATGCACACACACACACACACACACACACTCTCTCTCTCTCTCTCTCTCTCTCATGCAGCCAAATTCTTCCTGGAAAGAAAGAACTGAAAATATGCAGAGGAGGGAAGCAGGTGGGTTCCTGTCTAGATAATTAGCAGTCAGTGGGCCAATTAGCACAGCAGGATAAGGCCTGTGGAAGGGCCTTTAAAAAGAACACGAAGAAAAGATACAAACTGAGAACTGTTCAGAAAGGACCACAAACAGATCCAGAAGAGTGCCTTTTAACAACTGAAGGATTTCCAGAGAGGTGAAGGGAGAAGCCAGAATTAAGTTAAGCAGAGCTTTGTGATAGCATCCTTAGATACAGAACACTGGTATCAGTCAGTTTTGCACTGTTACAGCAAAACAGCTGAGGCGGGCTCTTTGGAAGGAAAGAGGTTTCTATAGCTCACAGTTCTGGAGGCTCAGGGGCTCGGTGCCTGCATTGGCCAGGTCTGGCAAGGCCGCTCTTAGTTATGGCATGTCATGGTGATTTCAAAAGCATAGGCAACAGCAAGGGATTATATTGCCAAAAAGGAAGCCACAGAGACTCAGGCTGGGCTCACGTTTTTATGACGATCCTCTCTCCTCTCAGGAGAACTCACTTCAAGAAACCAGGATTCCCCTCCCAGGAACTGCCCCCATAAATGAAGACCTTCCACTAAGCCCCACTTCCTAAAAGGCCTATTCATTTCCACATCACCAAACTGGGAACCGACCTTCCAACCCATGAACCTTTGGAGGATACCAAGCCACAGCGGCCCTCATCTGTACTCAAGGATAGGGTTATGTTCAGTCTCATTCAAACTGAGATCTGATTTTAAGCTTAACAAGACTTTGCTTATGACAAATTTACTTAAGAATAAAAACATATATGTTATCATCATTCAGTTACCTGTTGCTAAGGAATAAACTGCTCCTCTGCCGTATCCCCTGTGGTGGCAGCTACTTGATCACTGACAAGTGACCAAAGGGGAACTTGCCAGTAGTCTTAGGCACAGTGCTGCCTCTCCCTCTCCATCTCCACCACCCTTTGGGGGATGGGCTGGGTGTGAACGGGTGCGAGGAAGAGGGACAAGGGGACAGACACTGTGCGGGTGTCATGGGAAAAGCAGGGCTTCTGAGAGCCACGATGGGGAGACTTTCAGATTCTGCAAATCGCTTTTGTTTTCCGTCATGATGACAAAGTTGTCGGCAGTGCCCCTGTTTTGCAGCAAAAGTGAGCCCAGAGCTACCAGGGTCATAGAGCTGCCAGATACATAGGGGAAGCCCCAGCTTCAGGCAGGAACGTGTCCTGCCCAAAGGCCACTGGGAGCAGGATAGATGTCCCAGATGAGCATGACCCCATTGGCTCCAACCCAGGGTGGGCGGGACTGAAGTCTGGGCTCTTCTTCTGCCCTCTGACCCTGAGTCGTTCGTGTGCCCACTCACTGGCTGCAGCCCTTGCATCCAGTAGCGGAAGGACTGGCCCTTCCTCTAAAGCCTGAGCCAGAGACCAAACAGCTTTCTGCTGAGATTTTGGTCTCTATTGGAGTCACCTTCTCATCTTTCTCTTTCAAGAAAGCAGAATGAATTCTAGTAATAAAGGAAATCAATACATAAGATGTCAGTAGCAGCAGATCAGAGAAACTGAGGTGTCTGGCTCAGTCCCATTTGTGAGGATCTCCCAGTGCCCCTTTGATGCTCTTTGCTAGAAACTTGTCATGGGGGAGGAAAGGAAGGAATTCTTTTCCAGCAAGAGACACTTGAGAATTCTACGGTTGTGAATTCTCTGTGGTGCAGGGGCTTGAGGTTCCATATATGAAGGGATAGTAGGTGGATCAGGGATACACAGCTAAATGAAGGGAAGGTATGAAAGGAGGGAAGGAAAGTAGGAAGGAAGAAAAAACTGAAGGAGAGAAGGCGGGAAGATGGCATTCATTGGTGTTCCCCTGGACTCCCTTTCACGACAGCTTTGCTTTTTCTGGAGGCAAGATGGGCTTCCGTCCTGTGCTGCCCGCTAGGACTAGAGATGTCCACCTGGGCCAGGTGTCCCAAGCCTGGCCTGTGGGGGATGCGTTTATGTGCTCACTCCCCCTCTCTCAGCCCCAGCCCCCCTCCCTTCGAGGGGGCACGTATTGATATATATAGAGCTTCCAGTTCATGTGCTCCATTCTTTTCCCTGGAGCCTGCCAGCTGGGCTTGGCAAAGGTGTACCAGGCCTGGCTGCCACCCCCAACCTGCCCCTCTCTCCTTCACTGACCCAGAGCTGGTTGTCAGGATCCCTGGGTCTCTCTCTGTTGCTTCTGTTAAAGTTAAATGAGGAAAGGACCCAGGCAGGGAGAGCTGTGGTCATACCCTGGCCTGGCTCGGCAGATGCCAGGCAGCCTTGGTGCTGGGCTTGCGAGTTTGGTTTCAGGACACAGAGCCTCTGATGATGGGTGTTGGTTCACACAAGCCCCACTTCCCCCTGGCCTGAGCGGGGCAGCTGAGAGGGCCACGTTCTCCTCAGGCAGACTGTGTGCTGGATGGGGCAGGGTCCAGGGAGGACACCCGACTAATCCTGTGCCATTGAGAAGGTATGCAGTCACGAATGGCCCGGGGTTCCTGGGGGAGGTTCCCAGTGTCATTGGTACCCTGCCCTGTGCCCTCCACTGAGATAACTGAGCCGTGTATGCACCATTGGGATTGAACCCCAGCCACTCTGTGGGCCTGTGGTCTCACTTCCCTACCACTTTCTGGGGCTGCCTAGAAAAACTAGTTGAATAAAATACCTGCCTTGGAGTCCTTCCTCTGGGTCCATTTCTGGGGAACCTAGCCTCAGAGTGTAAACTGGTGCAGACTCTCTGGAGGAAAATCTGGCAATACATGTCTAAACTATGTCTGCACAGGCTCATGGAGCGGCAGTGCCCCTTAGGGGAATGTGTCCTATAGATGCGCCCATTTAAACGTCCTTAGGCCTCGGAGCAGAGCCACCTACTGAAAACCTGCTTGTGGGAGCCAAGGACTGGAAATACCAAGTGCCCACCCCTGGGGGGGTAAGTTAAGTGGGTCATGGTTTACCAGGTTAGAATAATATGCAGCCATTAAAAGGATTTAATGGAGATACTTGTTATGGACTGATTTGGATTGATCTCTAAGGAAAAAAGTCAAGGTACAGAAGAGCTTGTTTGTATAAGACAAAAAGAATATACAGCCATAATACTGTCAATGTGAATAGACTCTTCTGATGTGAACGTATTAAGAAACTGACAACTGCAGAGCTTCTGGAGATGGGAATGAGGCGGCAGGGAGCCGAGAGGAGAACATTTGGGGGTTTTCTCCAATGTAGTTTTTGATTTTGCATGATGCACAAGTTCTGCATTATCTATTCAAAAACTCATACAATTTAAGGCTAGGGATGGAGCTTGGTGGTAGCACACTTGCTTAGCACACATAAAGAGGGCCTGGGTTCCATCCCCAGTCCTTCAAATAAACACAGAAAGAGAATATACATGCACACATATATACAGTTGAGCATAATTAGAAAGAATAACCCTGTACCTGGCTGTCTGGCATCAGCTCAATCCAGTTTCAGCTTGTCTCGGGAAAGCTGAATACATGGCCAGCTGCGCAAACCTTCTTTTTCTCTCTCAGCCCTCCCATAAGGATATTTTGCATCATTACAAAACAGGCCCAAGTGCAGCCTTCCCCCAGGACAACGGGCGTTTAAGTCACTCTTCTGCAAGTCCTACCTGAAGCTTCCTCACCTGGGGCTGGGAATGTAGCTCAGGGGCACCTTGCCTTCCTTGCAGGTACAAGGTTCCGAGTTTGATCTCCGGTACCACACACACAAAAATCTTATTCTCTTTCCAGCGTAAGGGTGATTAGCGAGCTGCTAGAAATACGGACTGCTGTCTCTGGAGGGGATCAGATGAGGCGAGGAGCTGGGTGATGTGGCCTCTCCTGAGCTCTTTGTGGGTGGCACCAGGTTCTGTTTCTGTGTCCTAGACCTTGGCACATTTGTGGGCTGCATGAGTGCCTGAATGGCTGAATGTCTTCCTGGCCCAGAATCCAGGCCTGGAGGACATGGGGGGGGAGCCCTTCCTTCCATCTCTTGTGGCCTAAGTCAGTGAGGGTTCAGAGCAGAGCTCAGGAGTTACACACATCGGCCTGATTCTCTTTACTGTTACATACCCTTAGGTGAGTCTCTCTGTCTGAGCTTCAGTTTTCCCATCTCTGCAATGGGCACAAAAGCCTGGCCTGGAGAGGATGGAGTTAGAGCCCCCAGGAGTGTCACACACCATGGACCTGATAGCTTGTTCACCTGCTACCCTCCTCTGGGCTGAAGAATGATCACCTCTAAGACCAGAGAGCATCCTGTTTTTGTCCTGTGACCCCATGCTATTGGCAAGAGGAGAGGTTGTCAACATTGTCCTCATAGTCTTTCCAAGTCTGAGGGCCCAAGAAAGCCAAGATGGACTTTCACCCGGCAGCAGTGGGCCTGGCAGCCCCGGCCCCGCCCACTGCAAACCAGTCCGGCTGCCAGCCTCTCTGCTGTCTGCCCTTCCTCAGATCTGGCCTCTAGATGCATGGCCAACCAGGAGAGCTCCAAGCTTGCAGGGAGAGCTCCAGGCTTACAGGCTGCGCCTTCCCCTCCACACTCACTCTCTCTGCACCGGAGGAGCCAAGAGTCAGGAGAAGCTCAGATTCCAGTGACAAGGAGATGGCAGCATGTCACAGCTGTGGCTGACACGTTGCATTTTACAACGAATCCCTGCAATTAGATGCTGCAGCCAGGGCCACCGTTGCTTCCTTGATATACAGCAGGCAATTAGCTTAATGTTCCTGGCAACCAATTCTTGGACTAAAAATAGTGGGCTTGGTTTCACCTTTTCCTCCTCAGCACCCAGAGTCTGTTGGTTCCAGGGAAGGAATGGCTGGGCCCAGGTCCTGGGTGAACCCAGCTTCGAGAGGGGACAGTGCGTCAAGGCTGGCGCCTCCTCGTGTGGTTGAGGGGAGACAGTTGAGTAGTTTGGCAGATACCCAGGGTCCTGTCTCCTGTCTTCCTCAACCACCCAGCTGCACCATAAGGAAGGAAGGAGTATGATGGGTACGAGGTGGACTCCAGCCCACTGACCACCTGGGACAGTTATTTTTCTCTGGGTTTCAGGTTCTGGATCTTCAGAGTACAGGACATAAGCTGAAGGCTAGGGTTCTCGGGGGTTGTGAGCCTCACAGTTATAAGTGTTATATCCCAAATGTTCTCACAAATATCAAAGTCTGAAATGTCAACACATGGGTCTGCAAACCTCCTCACAGACTGCAGGGCCACGCAGGCAGAATGACAACCCTTGTCTTGTCAGACCCTGAATACTAATTTTTCCCCTGAGGAAAAACAAAAGTACGTTAAGTCCCATCCCACTTTGAAATTTTCCAAATTAGCTGTGTGTGATGGAACATGTCTGTCATCTCGGAAGTCTGGGAGGTTGAATCAGGAACCTAGTCTGAGAAATGTAGTACCTTTGCAAGACCTTATCTGAAAATAAAAATGTAAACCAGGGCCAGTAAGGAAGCTCAGCCCTGAGTTTAATATACAGTACAATAAATAAATAAATCCCAAACTCCTCTGCTTCAGTACAAGTAATCATCAATATAAAATAGGTTGTTAGGGAGTCTTGTTAGTCAGTCACCCTTTAGTATAAATGATTCTAGACATCCTTCTCTGGAGGGAGAATCAAAAAGTCTAGGTCCCTCACAGGGCTCTTGGATGTGGGAAGCCTTCTCTGGCTTCCAACCATCCCTGTGGAAGTTCCTCAACTGGTAGCTAAGGGTCCCCACAGATGTGGACTCAACCCACTTTCCCGCTTGAGAACTTCCCAGCCATCTGTGCTCACGGGCTTATTCTCTGCTCCCTCACACAGGGCACAGCCCCACCTCTGGGTTTTGTTCAGAATGCTGCCTCCCTCTGGATGCTGTTCCCCTACTCTCCTTGGTCTGCTGCAGTTTCTCTGGTAGTGGAAGTCTTATTTATCCTTGCAAGTGCGAATGGCACCTTGTCTTTGATGACATCTTTCCTATTCCGTGGCTAAGATGAGTCCCTCTGGGTCCCTTTTCTAACAACAATTGGAAATGTGTAGAGTTGGAGCCAGAGGAGGTTTAGGGATCATCTACACCAGTGTTTTCCCTAGATATGCAGATTGTGATTTATCTAGACACAAACATGTCGAGATGTCCCCCAAAGCCTCATGTGGTCATAGGTGGGGCTTGTTGGACATGGCTGGATTTAGAGTACAGGAAGCTGGGGTTAAGGGAGGCTTACTTTGGTTGTAGCACCACCCACAAAACAGGTAGGTGGGAAGGGATAAAGGAAGAGGCAGGCTGCTGCTGCTGCTCCCGCAGCTACTTCTACTGTCACTGCTGCTGACTGCTACCTTCTGCCTGCCCTGCTTTGCCATGGGCTGCTTTTGCCAAGGCAGCCTTGATGTCCCTCTGCCTGGCCACTCTTCCTTGGAGCCAGCTGACTACAGACTGAAACCTCTACAAACTGCAAGCTGAAATAAACTTTCTCTCTTGTAACTTTGGATGTCGAGTATTTTGTCTTAGCAAGGGGAAACCTAAGACAATGACTCATAGTAAGAAATCATCTGTGTGGGCTGGGGATTTAGCTCAGTGGTTCCGGCACCTGTCTTGCAAGCGCAAGGACCCGGTTCGATCCTCAGTAACCACATACAATACTGGGTGTGGAGACTCACGCCCAGCAACAATCAGTACCACATACCACAGTGCCGGGCGTGGTGGCTCATGCCTGTAATCCCAGCACTCGGGAGGCAGAGGCAGGAGGGTTGCAGTGATGTGAGTTTGAGGCTGAGCTCAGGGCCAGCCTGAACTACAAAAGCAAGATCCTGTCTCAAAAAACCTAAAAAAAAAATCATCTGTGTCATGACCCAGCAACACACACATATACAAAGCCCACACACATGCATGTATGTACATAGTCAGCCACGCATGTGAAGAGACAAACTTCTGTACATACATGCAAATACACATGCACACATATGTGTGTATGTGCACAGAGACCTACAGCTAGAAATTTCTTTAAGTAAGACTTGTCTCCACTGCGTGTGGTACAGACATAAGGCTTTGTGTCTTTTCTTATTTTAAGTATGGGTTCTGACTCAACGTATTTCTCCCTTCTGTAATAGGTTGCAAACTGCTGTGCGGAAAATAGTAGTCTAGACCAATCCCCTATTTACAAGCAGAAACATCAATGCCCAGAGAGGAAAGGACTGGCCCAAGGACATGAGTTGCCCAGCAGTAAGGTTTGAACCACACTACAGCAACCTTGGGTTCATAGGGGCCACCTCTCCCACGCTCACCTGCAGCTGCTCCTGTAAAGTGAAAGGTCTTTATCCTCTGCTACCCTTCGGGCTTTGCCTATAGTAAGTGCCCAGGAAACGGCTCCATTGGGTGAACTGAATAATGCTGAAAGTGCTCTACAAGTCAATGAGGATGCTGCAGAGGGACAGATTAATAAATTCAGCTGCTGCGGCCTAGAGACAAGGTCAGCTTTAGCTCATTAATGAGGCCAGGCTTTCCCCAGGATTAGGAATTCTGAGAGTCACAGTAGAGCAAAAATCCTGCTGGGGAGAAGTGGGGGTTGGGCAGCTGGAAGGGAGGCAGCAGGATGTTGCAGGGAGGGAGGCAAGCAAGAGCTGTGGCGATGGTGACAGGCTCGTGTCAGTACACGGGGTGTGTGTGTGTGTGTGTGTGTGTGTGCTGTGGCTCATTGAAAATCTGAACATGCTCCAAAGAATGAAACTGAGCCGGCTCCGTCTCCTGTCTGCCTCTGAGAAGTGGCAGGAAGGTCGGGCAGCAAGGCACTGGTATGCATGGGCAGAGCCGAGAGACTCCCAGACACAAAAACGAGTAATTTCAACACAGCTCTGCTGAGTTAATATCAGAGGCCTCCCAGCTCAGGGATGGCCAGGGAGTGACAGGAAGCCTCTACCACACCCTCCCTCAGCCTCTGTCCTCCATCAGACTGCAGAGCAGAACCTCAGTGTGGACCCAGTGGCTCGGCTCCTACCAGCTCCACCCTACGAAGCCCTTGGGTGGGGCGAGGGAGGACCGGTGGGTCCTTATGGCCGGTCTATGCACCCAGTGTGTGTATGTGATTAACAAGAAGGGTGTCCTGGCCAGAGCAGAGGCCTGGCCATCAGTCCACACATCCACTGGACAGATATGGCTTAGTGCTAGTCAGGGCAGGGTGATCAGGTCCCAGTGAACAAGAGCAGCAGGACAGGCAGACTTTGGGAAAAGGGGATTTTTGTTTGTTTGTTTGCAGTACTGGAGCTGGAAGCTGGAGCCTCGTACATGCTGGGCAAACTCTGCCTTGAGCTACAGCATGTTTATGGTGAAATATCCAAAGATGAAGGGTACTGTGCTTAGACAAGAAGTTGGGATGTGACTAGAGTCCCATGAGCCCCTTGTGTCTGAGGTTTCCCAGGGTCTTCTCAGTCTGTGTCTCAGCCTTGGGAGCTTTGTGGCATCAAGAGCACTATTGTAGAAGCAACCTCCAGTGGAAATCTGACTCACTATAAACAAACTTTCTAGAGACTGAGTCATACATCAAAATGCCAATTTGTTTTTCTGAAATGGAAGTATATTTGGCAAGCTAAGCCTCATCAGCGGCCTGCTTTTGGAACAGAAACCCACTGTGAGTCTCAATACTATATCACCCTAAGAAACTCTGGATGAATCTTTAATCTTCTACGAGCTCAGTTTGCTCATCTGAAAATTGGGATAATGATGTGGTTGAATTAGCCTAACGCAGTCTCTATGCATTTTATATTTGATTCAAAGGTTTCTCTGTACATAGTGTAATCAGACTATAACCTACTCTTGTAACAAGTAGATGTGTCTCTGCCAATCTTAAGTGGCCAACTGTCTGAATTCTGTTCAAATAAGACAGATGTAAGCTGTAACTGGTGAGGCTGTCTCTCTACCTCACTTCTGCTTTTTTCTCCATCGTTTTCTTTCCTCCGACTATAAATATACCCTGCCCAGGTGGTAGAGTAGGGCGCTTGGAGCTGTTTTGGTCTAGACGGCTGTCTGATTCTAGAATCACAAAGAAGCCAGTTGAGACCTCTTTATCTTCCTTTTGGGCCCCCATCCAGGGTGATGAGGATGAAATGAACTATTACACATCAAAGTGCTTTCCCGATTTACCACACGAGACACACATCAATTGATTTCTTAAATTTGAATTTATTTTAATACATGACGAATGTATATGGTACACAATTCCAGACACTGAAGAAAGTGAGTTAATGATGAGTCTTTTTAAAAATATCCCAGAAAACAAAAGAGAATACAATAAACACCCCTCACCCCCTGCAAGCAACTATGGTGAAGGGTCTGTCCTAGTCCTGTAACCTGTAAATATTATTGCTGATTCTGAGTATGCCTTCCAGGAGATAGTCTGCCAAGGAGATCAACTTACAAATGAGAACATGCTGAATTAGCCAGGAAGTGGGCAGACACATGGCAAGGTCCCAGGGGATATTTCTATCATCTTCGAGCCACGGAATGAATTGCCTTCGTCACTTCTAGCAGATTTATCATCCACCCACCTAGCCACCCATCCATCCATCCCGTCCTCACTGCAAGGCCTGTGCTAGGTGCTGGGGGGATACAAAGACGAATGGGTGAAGCATTCTATCTTCTCTTGCATCTCTTAGTAGCAGTGCACAGAACACAGATCCGAGGGTTTACCCATGTCCTAAAGGGTTTGCAGATTCACCTCTTTGCCACTATCATTTTATAGACA
Organism: Petromus typicus; assembly: GCA_004026965.1. Lineage (NCBI taxonomy): Eukaryota > Metazoa > Chordata > Mammalia > Rodentia > Petromuridae > Petromus > Petromus typicus. The sequence continues at coordinate 19,268 of PVIR01010754.1, read as the reverse complement.
AGGAAACTAATGTAGAGAGAAGGTGTGACCTGCCCAAGTTTGCATAGCAAGGACATAACTGGGCTGGGCTAAAAGGCAGGTCTGGGGTACACCACTCTAATATAAAGTGGGCACTGACACCACACATGTGGTGGGCTTCAGTCCAGGGGAGAGGTCCTGCCTGCATTCGGGAATCGTATTCTAGGCAGATGGCAGAGCTGGAGGATCAGCCCGAGGCAGAGAGCTTGGAAGTGACTGGGGTTTTTCCGGTTCTGGGCAGAGGACTCACAGCAAGACTGGAAAGGTAGACCAGGTGGGAGATTCTGGTTTTACCAGTGGGTCTTTCTTGGGTGGTCAGCAGCAAGGGAAGCGGTTCCTCTGCAGCCTGTGTGGCTGCACCGTGCAGCTCCCCCCCTCCCCCCACCGAGCACGAGTCTTTGTTCACCCCTCTAGCTCCTGCCTCTCCTGCTCATAACATCTTCCACCAAGATTTGGGGAGACCCTAAAGTCTCCCCTGTGAGACTCCTACAAACCACTTCTCCAACATGCTTCCCTCAGCAGGGGTCTCTTCTTGTTTATGTTGGGTTGACCCTTGTCCAGCTGTCACCTGGGCTTTGTCTGCTCAGGCCCATGGGAGGTCTCCCCAGCCCCCTGGTTTTCTAGGATCACATGTAAGGATGGTGCTGTCACGTGTACAAGAAGCCTGCATTCACCGAGGTCTTTGCAGGAAATCATAGCTCATGACCATGTGTATCCCAGACATTTGTGAAAGCCTTATTAAAGGGACTACTTACAAATATGTGCCCAGGGTAGGGCAACCTCGTGGGACCACACAACATCTTGCAGCTAGGTAGAACTGAGCGGTTGGCATCCTGAGGTTCAAAAGGATGAAGAGTTGATCAGAACCAGCAGAACGGTCATGAGGAGGGACTTTCCAGACAACAGCAGGGACCCCCAGTCAAGGGGCACCTTCAGCCAGCCGATGGCAAACACGCAGCAGAGTCGGTGGAATAAACACCTGACAGCACTCACGTTCTCCAAAAGCGTTTTGGATCGTTTGAACACACCCAGTCAGCCCTAGGCACAAGGCGGCCTGGGAGGGTAGAGACAGAAGACACGTGGTGCCACCTGTGTTGTCACTGACTAATGCCCATCCTGTCTTTGAGTCTCATGAGTCCTGCCAGGCTGTTTTCAGCTAATGGATCGCCCAGTTCCGCGTGGTAGGAAACACCTCCCTTTCCTCTCTGCTGACATTTAACTCAGGAGCCCTCTGAGCCCCTGGGCCGCCCCACATCCAGCCATAGGTGAGGCTGACCACATGGAGTGGAAGCAGTTGGCCAGCCCCAGGCCAGTCCTGTGATGCTGCAGGGACTTGGAAAGGACATGAGCCTCCTTCTTGTGGAATGTGCTGCTCCTCCGTGGCCCGCGGGCCAAGCCTGCTCAGCACTCCTCAGGCTCGGTGGTGCTGGCCCCGGGCCAGCTGAGTTGCTGGAGCCTGGCCAGATGGCAGGCAGCAAGGCTGGGCTGGCTCTGAGCCATAGGCTTGGCTTTAAACATTGGGCAGCGAGTGGTCCAAGGCAGGCAGGGTGCCCTCTGCCACCGTGGAGCAGGGGTGGTACAACCCAGTCCCATCCTGGCACAGCTCACTGGACTCGGACCCCAGGTCTTGAGTCTTACAGGGGTCAAGGAGGGCATGAAGCATAGTGCAGGGCAAGGAGGCTAAAAGTGGGGGCCTGGGCTGGGCCCAGGTCTGCCCAACACTCCAAGTTATGGGAAACCTCTCCAGCGCCAGGCAGAACCCTTTTCCTAAAGTGAAATATCCTGTAGAGCTCCGCAGTATGCAATTGACTGAAATGGAGGTCAGCCTCTCAGCCCACCCAGCCTCCAGTTTTCTGCCTCTTCTCTCCGTTAACCCCCAGCACCAGTTCCTGCAGCCTCTTGGAAACCATAGAAAACGATTTGGAGGCACCAGGCTATGTGCTCCCTACACCTCTCCCAGCTTTAAGTCCTGTTGTTTGTTTTAGTGCTGGGGATGGAACCCAGGACCTCACACACACAAAGCACACATTACCCCTGAGCTGCAACCTCAGTCCTTTATGGTGAAAAGAATCAGATGCTCATAAAAATAAACCAGATGTTACCGTAACTGCCATGTGCCCATCACTCAGGTCCAACAATTAGCCACCAGTGATGAATTTCGTTCCACCAATACCTCACCCACCCCCTTCCCTCCCAGGTTCTTCATAATGAATCTCAGACAGTGTGTCACTGTCTACATGTTTCAATTTGTATCCCTAAAAGATAAGGACTCATTTTACACACGTAACCACAATGCCACTGTCACACTTTTCAAAATTAACAAGCATGCCTGAAATCATTGAATATTTAATTAGACTCTGTGGTTCCAGTTGTTTATTTATAGATTGGGGTTTTCATTTTTAATTTGTTAGACACATAATCCAGATAAGGGCCATATAACACATCACAGCCAGTTGATACGTCTGTGGTCTCTGTCTTATTCTGTGACTTGTGAGTGACCTTTGAAGCTCAGACTGTCACTTTCTGGGCTTCTCTGGGGGCAGCGAAGACATTTTCAGGGGGCCTGAGGAAGGTCAAGTTCTGCTCTGAGCCTTTTATTTATTTTTTTTTAACTTTATATTTGCAGCATGGGAAATTGAACTGCACTGAGCTACATCCCCTGCCTCCCTTTTTTTATTGAGACAGACTCTCTCTAAGTCATTAAGTTGACCAGACTAGGCTCACACCTATGATTCTCCTGTCTGAGCCTCCTGGATTGCTGGATTTACAGGCATTTGTCACCGTGTCCCATTGGCCCTGAGAGGAGAAAGAAGGATCGAAAAGGCTGGCTGAGGCTCAGAGCTGTGGCCTCCTTCTAGGAAGCTGTAACCACCTGCTTGGCCTGAGGGTGGGGTGTCCCCATTTCGAGCTGGAATAATGTCAAACCCCCAGGTGGTGAGAAGGTCTCAGAAGGATGGTGCTCTGAGAGTAGGAGCCTAGGTCTGGCCCAAGGGTAAAACCGCCCATTCCTCTCCCGAGTCTTATAGCTCTTTGGGAAGTGGAGAAGTACATGGTTGTTTAACCTTAAGCTTCAGTGAACCAACTTTGAATGGAAATAACAGCACCTTACCAAGTTGATGGGCTGGGGGCTGTGAAGGCCCTTCCGGCTCTAAAATGGGACTTGATGGGTGGGGGAGGGGAAGTAAACTACACCCTCAGAGTGAAGGGGCAGGCTGGACCCCAAGCTGGGGAAAGTTAACCGAAGGCCCCAGAGGCACAAGTCCTGGCTGTATCTACCGCCACCTGGGCTGCTACCACCTGGGCTGCTTTCTTTGGGACCTCAGTACGTTAGGAATCGTGAGGCTCCATCAAAGTGAAGTGAGGGCCCTGGCTTTCCTGTGGTTTCCTGGCAGAACACTTGCTTCACAACCTCAAGGGGGCAGGTTTCTGCTGTCCATGGTACCGACTGTTGGCTAGGTTTCCCAGGCTGTTCAAGCCAGGTAACTTTGTTGTGGGGGCACCTTCTGTTTTGTAGGGGTTTTAACAGCATTCTCAACCCCACCAGGGGTCGGTAACACTCATTTGGTTGTGCCCCCCTCAAATGTGTTTAGATATTGTTGAACAAGGGCCCGGGGTGGGGGGGGGACACTGACCCACTCCGAGTGTAATCCTCTGGTCTAGACTTCAGAAGATTTCAATGGTCAATGAATATATGCCTTTCCATTGGACACTGTGCTTCCAGCTAGAACCTCAGATCTCTTTTTACTTCTGAAAGATTCCCAAGATGGCTTCACACTCTCAACCCTTCTTACTTCAATGCATCTTTTGAAAGTTTTCTTTAAATCAACATTAGACCTCTTGATTGCACTTAATAAATGTAAAAATATGGTAATTGTGATGGGGTAAATGCCCTTGTCCTTGGCTGATAGGCTCAGACTGGGGAGAGCAGGGGAAGAGCTGGTACATGGCCTGAGGAGCCCTCTGAGCTGAGCAGCCTTCCTCCCTGCAGCCACTGCCAAGTGCTGTCCACTCCTTCATCCCAAACATCGTCTTCTCAGAGCTGGGGCCTCTCGTGGGTCAGACGTAATAGCACATCTCCCTGACAGTCTGGGCTTGGCCCCCTCTCCGGGGCACACTGGAGGACCTCAGGGGTAGGGGTCCGGGACACACGTCTCAACTCCTGTTTGTGTTGAGGTCTGCTGTGTGTGTGTCTTTGGGCGAAGTGTCAGCCTCTGACCTTGGCTTTCCCGTCTGTAAAGAGAGACCGTTCATATCTTAGTGACGGGGCTGTCACAAGGATTAAGTGAGAAAATGTTTGTGAAAGAGCGATATATGCTATACAAATCCTAATCATCATTACTATTTTGTTGTAAATGAGGGAAAGAAAAGATATCAAGCTTCTTATTCAAGGGCCAGAAAGGTCCTCAAAACTACTGAACCTCAACCAGTCCGGCACACCCAGCTCTTGCCCATCTGCCCAGACCCTTCCCTGGCCTGCAGTTGCTCATCAGATTGCGTCTCTGAGGGACCTTTCTGGCTTCAGTGTGTTCCTTTGTCATCCTCACCTGTCCACGTTCACTGACTTCAATACCAAACTCCTATCCTTGCCAGAAACATCTTTCCCTGACAAAGGGTGGCATCCAAGCCAGATGACTTCCTTCTACCAACTGATCCTCCAAACCCCAGGGCAGCGCTGAGTAGGTCTGGGTGGATGACGATGATGACAATTTGTAATATTTAATAATACAGACAGCAGACGCATCTGAAACACTTCCTAGGTGTCACGCTATGCAAAACATTTCACATATTTCCAATTCGTTTATAGAGTGCAGACCAGCCATCCAGGGTTGAATGTGGTCTCCTCCTCTCTCCCCAGTTCTAGCCTCACTTCCTTAACAGAACAGGCAGAATTGATATTCACGCCTCCACGCCCACAGTGCCTGGTCTATTGTTGACCTAATTGCACTAGCTGTTAATTATTTATCAAAGTGGCTGTCTCCCATTCCCGGCTATGAAGATCTTGAGGGCTGGGACCCTGTTATATTAATCATTACTAGCCTCGGCATCCCACAGTGACAGGCACATAGTTGCTGCTCATTAAATGTTTGTTGACAGAGTGGAGTAATTAACACTATGGACTCTAATGTTCATGGGACTTGAAAGCCACTTCCTTTGTGAGGCCATTTGTTTTAGCTCCTTACTCTTGGACTAGTTCTACTTCAAGCATGATCTAAATACTCGCACCCCTCTGCACACCATCTCTTGCCAGTCTGTCACCAGGGAAGTGTCGAAATTCAAAGTGAGCATTTAGAAAGTTAAAGAAATCTGATGGAGTGGTTTTAGGTCTTCTAGACCTACTAATTTTTAATACTGGGCTTTTACTTTATATGTATTTTCCTCACTTCCTAATAATTTATTCCCACTGTATTGTGCAATGGTTTTAGCAGGGACAGACTAGAAATTTTAAAATAAAGAACTGGTTCTTTACCACACATCCTCTAAGAAGCAGGTTCCAGACCATCCATTCTCGCTGGAGAGCCAACACTAAGCTAACTGAGCCCCTCAGGCAGGAGATCCATATTCACATCACCGCCTTGGACCCCACCTGCTCCGTTTTACCCTTATGTCTGTGCTTCTGACTGCTTGGAAGCACACACAGCTGTCTTTTGTCTCTATTTTCTTTCAAAATGGCAGATTAAGTGTGGGAAAGCCTTTTCTGGTCTGGGGCTATGAAGGAACAGAAGAGGGAAAGGGAGGGATGGACCTGAAGAAAATTTCAGAAGAGCCAGGCGGGGCGAAGGAATGCCCAGTGGACCAGACCTGTTCAATGAGGGTGTGGAGGGGCTGCCCACAGAGGCCACCCTGAGCCACCAGACTACTGGGGCTGGAGACTGAAGCCTGGAGAGGCCCCGATGTCACTCACCAGCTCCGTCACCACGCCAAGCAGTAAGAGGCAGGTCCTCGAAAGTGAAAGGAAGCAAGTTCAGGACAAATGAAGGGGGATGTGGAATCTTTTGCAGAGGGCTGTTCAGTCAGAGGGTCTCATAACCCCCTTGTCCGTCAAGGCCAAAAGGATAAACAGATGGGTCACAGAGTGGCGCCTAAGTCCCTCCCCCTCCTGGGGGATTAGGTCAGGCAAATGACAGATGAAACGTGTGAGTTGTGGAGTCCCCTCAGCCGGCAGAGAGCTGACTTCCGGCTCAAAAAATGCACAAACAGCAAGGCTTGATTACAGTGAATCAATGGCATTCACATATTTCAAGATCATGTCAAGGGGAGGAGGGTGGGCTTAAGGCAGCATTTCTTGGTGTTTATTAAGCAGCGGGAACCGAGAAGGACACAGTGTGGAAGTGTCTGGTCTTTAGAGAGCATGCTCCAACCCAGGGTTGAGTGTGGGTCTGGACAGGGGCCTACACATCTCCCAAGGACCAACCAGCTCCTCTGCTCAGATTCCACAATCCACCACCCCACAGGGACCCTCCTAGTCAACGCATACTTCCCACAGAGGTGTGCCTACAGGAAGGAGCCAGCCTGCCGCCAAGCTCACACCTGGTCCACTCCATCGTGATGAAGATGATAAGGCAACTCTGGTTAACTGTGGTGAAGCCCTCACCACACCCTTTATCAATATTCCCTCCAGTAATCCTAAGAGGTTGGTGATAATGTGCCCACTTTGTAGATGGCAACATTGAGGCACTGCTTAAAAAAAATTTCCCTGGGGCCGGGGAGTTAGCTCAGTGGTTCCGGCGCCTGTCTTGCAAGTGCAAGGACATGGGTTCGATCCACCGCATACCGTACTAGGCATGGAGACTCACGCCCAGCAGCAACCAGTACCACATACCACAGTGCTGGGTGTGGTGGCTCACGCCTGTAATCCCAGCACTCGGGAGGCAGAGGCAGGAGGACTGCTGTGATGTGAGTCTGAGGCTGAGCTCAGGGCCAGCCTGAACCACACAGCGAGACCCTGTCTCAAAAAACCTGAAAAAAAAAAAAATTTCCCTGGGCCGGGATTTAGCTCAGTGGTTCCGTTGCCTGTCTTCAAGTGCAAGGTCCCAGGTTCAATCCCCGGAAACCACATACAATAATGGGCATGGAGACTCACCCCAGCAGCAATCAGTACCATATACCACAGTGCCGGGCGTGGTGGCTCACGCCTGTAATCCCAGCACTCGGGAAGCAGAGGCAGGAGGATTGCTGTGATGTGAGTTTGAGGCTGAGCTCAGGGCCAGCCTGAACTACAAAGCGAGACCCTGTCTCAAAAAAAAAAAAAAAAAAAAAAATTCCCAGGATTATACAGCTTGTAAGAGAAAGACCCAAGACTCAAACCTAGTCTGACTCTAAACGACCCCGTGTTTAACTTTTGTTGAGAAGAGTAAATTGGCAGTCTGGTTAGTGTGTCCATCTCGTCTGGGATTGACTGGCATGAGTCAGTCCCTGGCTTAGCTTGACAAGCTCTGGGGCACAAACCTAACACGGATTTGCAAGACATAGAACCTGTGTGCTTCAGCTAGAAAGTGCTTCCCTGTGTGGCTAAGCCAGGCTCAACTGGTCAATACCCCTCCCATTTGACGGTCTCAAACCCCACGAGGGCCCAGACCTCAGGCACTGTGCTGGGCATCCGGAAGGGAAGGATTTAGGTTTACCACTTTCAGTACTTTGGATCAGTCATCACCTCTTTGAGTGTCTCAGGCTCCTTGACAGGAAAGTGAGCAAGAGCTCAAGACCTCCTACAATGACTCCAGTCCTAAATGGCGACAAATTGGGCCTGTGAATGTGCCAGCTCCTGCACCAGAAGCCTGGAAGACGGTGCGAGGGAGGCGGGGTGGGCATAGCGCATAACCCAGGCCAGCCACTCTGTTTGACTTCAGAGCCAGCTGCCCCATTGAGAGCCTGTGCTCAGGCCACTGCTCTCTTGCATTTTCTGAAGTCTCTGCACCTAGGTTCTGTAGAGCGAAAATTTCCCAGGGACTTCTCTTCTCCCTTTCCAGGCTTGGCTCAGGAAGGAAAGAAGCAGAAAGGAGTCAAAGTCTGTCCACTTAGCCAGGCTGGAAGAGGCAGGAGCTGCCTTCTGCAGCTGAAGTAAGTAAGGTACAACTGAGGAAAGCCCCTAGGCCTGGCAGGTAGCCGAACCCTACCCAGGGGCTCTGCCGAGAGGGGGCGCTGTGGGCGCAACGTTCTGCCGGCTGCATTCCCAGCTGCGTTACAGCGCTGTAGCGCAGTGCGCGCCGGGGTTTTGGCTCTACCTAGTCCAGGTGCTTCCTAGTTCTGCTGGGCACTGCCATCTCCCCCTCACCTGGAGCTCTTAGGTCCAGGCCCTTGCCTAGCCCACACTGGGCAGGTGCTCAGTCTGTAAGATGAATGAAGGAACAAAGGAACCACACAAATGAACAAGGGCCCCTTCCGCGGAGCTCTGCTGTCTCCGCACGTACTGGGAATATCTATGCCAAATGGGCTGAGGGTCGGCCAGGCTGGTTCAGGTAGGGGCGGCAGAGATCTCGGGGCCGAGTGCCGGGCGGGAACTGCCCAGCTTCAGCTGGTTCCCGCGGTGGCTGCACTGTCGAGATCGCCCTGGTCCCCAGCCCCCAAGGGTCTCGCTCTCGGGACTGCACTTGGTCCCAAGTCCCCAGCTCCCTCGGAGTCTCCCGGCCCCGACCTCAAGGCTGGCGGGAGGCAGGCGGCTGCTTCCTCTCCCTCCGCTTTTCCCGAGCTACCGCGGCCACCACGGTCGCCGGAGCGCCCCGCGGACTGCCGCAAAGCCGGACGCAGGGAAAGGGGGTCAGCGCCGAGAGCCGGCCTGTGGGAGCGCCGGGATTGAGGAGGCGCCGCGGGGAGGAAGGCCGGGGGGAGCCGAGGGGCGAGGCGCGGAGGGGAGACGACGGGAGGGGGAGGAGGAGGGACCGCGAGGGGGCGGGGAGCCGGGCGGCAGCGGGCGGACGGCGGGGGAAGCGCGGGGCGAGGCGGGCTCCGGCGGGCGGGAGGCAGCCGCAGGCGGCTGAGTGGGAACCGGCAGCCCGACCTGCCCTGGAGGGCGAGCGGGAGCCCGCCCGGCTGAGCGGCGGGGCCGGAAGCGCGACGCCGGGCACCTCGGGCGGCGGCAGGAGGTGCCCACCGCCCAGTCGGCCCCGCGCGGTCGGCAGTCGCGGGCGGGCCGCTCTGGGATGTCCGAGGCACTCAGACATCCGGGACGGTGACGGAGCGAGCCGAGGATGGGACGGCGCCTGCAGCTCCGGCTCGTCAAGGTGAGAGCGAGCGGGCCGGCCCCGAGCGCGGCGCCCCAGCCCGGCGGGCGCGGGACGGGCGTGGGCGGCGGACGGTGGGGGAGGGGCGCTGCCGAGCCGCGCGGTCTCCGGGGACTCCGGGGCTTCGGGGCCGCCTCACCCCTTGTCCCTGGACTGGATGGTGGGAGAGAACTCCAGGGGGCGGGGCGGGGGGCATTGGGGCGACCCTGCCGGGACGCGGCGGAAAAAGGCCCGCCCACCCGGAGCCCACTCGTTGCGGTGATCTCTAGGTTTCGGGGTACCACCTTCCGCCCCTCGCGGCAGACGATCCCGGGACCCGAGGCGCTTGGAAGTGGGTTCCCCGCCCCACCCCAGCACCTTCCGACCAGCCACCTCGGTTTGGTCCATCGAAAGCCTCAAGTCCTGGGACGAAAAAGCCTCCCCCGCATGGGAGCCTTTATCTGTATCTCGAGCTCGGGGCGGTGCCGGCGACTCCCGCGTCGCGGGCCGGTCTGTGCAGCCCGGGGCGCAGCGCTCGCTCTCCGGCCGCCGCTCGGCTCGCTCTGCCGCGGGTCTGGCGACGCGGTTCCGGCGCCTGGAGTTCAGGAAAGTCGCCAGATAGCGTTTGCAGCGCGTACAGGATGAAGTTTGGGGGCCGGCGCGGCGCGGCGCGGCCGGCCAGTGGATGAGCCTGCGAAGGGGTTAGGGCCGAGGGGCGGTCGCCACTTTCCCGCGCCCCGCGCTGCCCACCGCGCTCGGACTCGCAGCACCCAAGGGGAGGCGGGCGGGCTCGGCGGGGCCGCGGGGTCGATGTGAGCCGCCTGGGCCGCGGATGCAGACACAACCCGGACTAAGTTCAGGGCGTTCAAAAGCGATTATATGCAGAAGATCCGAGCGGATCTGGGGGAGGGTGCGGAAGACTGCATTTGTTTTTCTATTAGTTATCAAACCAACACATACGTTTACCTGCTCACAAAGCGGTTTGAGTTAAACCACAGAGACTATCGGTTAGTGAGACTTCCCACTCTCCTCCGAATATTTACTGGTTGTTTTAAGATGAAAAACCAGAAAAGCAGAAAGATTGATCACCTTGAACCTGAACCTCCCCAACCTGTGACCTGAGTTTTGGACCCTCGATTATTTTCTATATGATCAAGGATATGAACAAAAGAGGGAGGAAGAAAAATACCGAGAGGTTAGATAGGCACCGAATGAGAGTACTTTCCAAAGGTTTAGTGTGTACTGAACCTTTATCTTAATTTACAACCAGTTAAGATTCACTCTTTTAGTTGAGTCCAAAAGATCGAACTGTAGATCTTTTTTTGTAAGTTTATATGGAAAAGATAAGTGTTCTTTCTCAGAATTGTGTGCATGTCTGTATAGAATTAGTACATTCTCCTAAAAGAAAAATCATCATGTTTTGTTATTCCTACAAGATAATGGCATGTGTGTTCCCTTCGTCTGGCCTGATAGACTCAGTAGATGCTTCGTAATAAGGAACGAGCGCTGAGCATGGTGTTGCATGTCTGTCTAGTCCCAGCACCCCGGAGGCTGAGGCAAGAGGGTGGCAAGTGGGAGGCCAGCCTGGGCTACACAGTGAGTTCAAGGCCAGCCTGGACTAAACATTGAGACAAATAGGAATGAATAGCACCTATCAATTGCTGAGCGCTGGTCTAGCTGCCTTGTAAATAAATATCAGGTCGTGTAGTCCTTATAAAGGTCTCGGAAGTGGGAGTTATTCCTGAGGCACAGAGAAGCCAAGTAACTCGTTGGAGGGCACACAGCCAGTGAGTGGGGGAAACCAGCATTCAAAGCCAGCCGCTGTGAACTGAAGCCTTCTTTCCCTGGCTTCTCCTAGGAAATATTCTGTGTCAGTCAAGTCTGAGGCTGATTCTCTGCCAGACGAGAGCTCGTTTTGGGTCGTTTTGTCAGTTTGAATATCTAAAAGTGGATGATTTACAGTTAATCCGAAATCCAGCTCTGTGCTCAAGGGTGAGTCAGTGTTGGGAAAGGATTCATTCTTGGGACTTCACCCTGTACTGGTTACAGAGTATTGGGGAGGGGGATGCGCTTGCACACGCACACAACAGTGAGGAGAAATGATTCCCGTGCATGTTCATTGGTGAGAAGGTGACAGGTAGAATACTTTCCCTATCACAAGGGAAGGGGCAGGGAGTCAGTACCTCTGTATTATTACCCATGATCGGCCATTGTTCCCTCGTGACCCAAGGCAGAGACCTATGTTCTGGTGACTATGACCTTGAAGGGTAGAGAAGGCCGGATCTAAGTCGCTTCTTAATAGAGAGCTGGTTCTGAGGGAGCTGGTTTTATTGCCATGTTATTATTCTAAAAGCAATTTAGCAGCCTTGGGCAAAGTTTGGAAACCAGAGAGAGAAACTATTTGGATCCTGTCCTCCTTATACACTGCTGTCACTATTTTAGAAGTAATCCACAAGGGTCCTTTTCTTGCACACAGGTCTGGCCACAGCTGTGGCCGTGGAAAACCCTCTCACTGCTGCGTCACGACCCGCCTCTGTCCCATGTTATTCTTTTGCCTTCCGGGGGAAGCATCCTGCTTCGTGTAGTGCCTGTGGAACGGATTTGTCATCCTAGACAGGTGTACATGGTGGGTCATTTTCAAGTTGCTTCTTTGCTAAAATAATTTTTTCAGAAGGTGTGAGAAGGAGCACAAAGCAAGCCAAGGCAAGGCCGTGGGCTACTGTGAGGTGGGGTCACCGGCCTGGCCAGCCATGTGCAATGTTTTGTTTTCAACCCTAGGAGATGAAATCAAGGCCTTCAGATTGAGCTACACCCCCAGCCCTTTTTTAGTTTTTACTTTTAAGTCAGGGTCTCCTTGAGTCACTACGTTGCCCAGGCTGGGCTCAAACTTGTGATCCTTCTGTCTCAGCCCCACAGAGTGCTGGGATGACACGTGTGCAACAGGCTCAGCCATTTGGTTGTGATATAGCCAGCCCTAGGAGGGACAGGACTCGTGTTGGCCCTGTTCTTAAGGAACGTGTAGATTACAGAAAAGCAAGACCCTGACCCTGAGCCCAGGGTGATAAAGAGCTGAAGAGAAAAATCCATTCCACACCCCGTCTAACATTGAGCTCCCAGGAGAACAGCAGCAGCCTGCAGAGCTCAGCCACACAGGAAGGGTCAGGGGGTCCAAAGTGCCCGTCGGCACCACCCCACGGCCCACGATTCCTTCACACCCGGGGACCTGAGTTCTGCCCGTGAGGAAGCCTAGAAGAGTTGGGTGGGGAGGTCGGTGCAGGCTGACAAGTTCAGCGGCTAGAGAAACAGAAGTCCATCCGTCTGGGAGCCAGCAAACCTGCCTCCACCCGGCCTGGTGACTTCTGCCAGATCACTTTCCCTCACCACTGTAGCTCCTGTGTCCGTAAACAGGAGTGTCATACTAGACTCCCTGTTATCTCTCAAGTCACTATGAAAGGACTGTATTTCTCAAGAGACCTGAGGGCTCTAATCTTACTTAGTAAGAGCAGGGTGCAACCGATTCCATTCCCAGATGAAGGACCTTAGTGCACACTGCTTGGACCTGAGTACCCGTCACTGGGCCTCAGTGTCCCTCGCTGTCTGTCCCCCGGCACAACCCTGGTCCAGCGAATCCTTTGCACGTGTCTGTGGACAGGGTGGAGGATTGCACTGTTGCTTTCTATGTCCAGTGCTGTACATTTGGAGCAAGCTTGTTCTGTTCCCGGGAGAGGAACGTGTCATGTCACAACAGAGAAGGCCAAGAGATGCCACTGCTGGTGCTGAAGAGATGAGGACTTCCCCTTAAGCCTGCTGTGGTTCCAAAGAAAAGAGAAAGCAGCACGTAGCTGTTGCCGCCCCCCAATGATTTGGAGACTCTGTGAAGAGGGGAGGCTCAGCGCTGAAATTTGTCCGCTGTGGCTGGGCCGACACCGAGGTCTGCTTCCTCCTGGCGGTAGGATGGCTGGGCCACGACTCCCCATTCTGCCTCCACCCTGGCCATTCATGGTTACAATGAAAAGCAAAGTTGAGGCCATTTGGGAAGTCAAGCCAGATAGAGATTTTAGCTGCACTTTTACAGCCAAAGAATAAGTTCAGTAATTATAAATGACGCCTGTCTACTTAGATTCTTGGAAGCCTCTGTCGACAGAGTCCCTTGCAAGTAATATCACTGAGTCTTTTAAAAATGTTTGTCTTCAGACCTGCCTCTTGTGGCCATGTGGTATTCCATGACCCCATGTGGCAGTCAGTGTTGTCACATACTGGTGGGAACCACAGGTAAAGCCGGTGTCAGCTTGAATCGAGGCTCTGCTCTGAAGCCTGGGGCAAGTTAGGCCATCATTCTAAGCCTCTGGTTCTTCTTCAGTCAAAAGAGGTAATAATGACTTCATTATTGAGTCACTGAGTGTGAAATTCAGCACAGTCGCACAGGGCACATAGTAAGTGCTTAATCAGTATCAGCCATAGTACTCATTTAATAAATCTTATCAATTTCTTAGTCTAAAAAAGACCATCAAAAGGAGTGATAAGGAGCTAGGGGTATAGGAAGGGTTCTGGGTAGTATAGGATCTCATGCTATCCCAGAATGCTTTTCGCAGTCCCTGGGGAGAGGGCTGGGACCACAGCTGAGCTCAAAGAACAGAGAACAGGGGCCGGGGAGTTAGCTCAGTGGTTCTGGTGCCTGTCTTGCAAGCACAAGGGCCCAGGTTCGATTCCCCAGTAACCACGTACCGTACTGGGCATGGAGACTCACGCCCAGCAGCAACCAGTACCACATACCACAGTGCTGGGCGTGGTGGCTCACGCCTGTAATCCCAGCACTCGGGAGGCGGAGGCAGGAGGATTGCTGTGATGTGAGTTGGAGGCTGAGCTGAGTGCCAGCCTGAACCACAAAGTGAGACCCTGTCTCAAAAAACCTAAAAAAAAAAAAAGAACAGAGAACAGAAGTGCCTGCATTGGCTCCCTGCACATGTCTGACATGTGAAAACATTTGTCAGTAAAAGTAGAGACCTGTAGGGAGGATAATACAAAATTACCAGCTCACTGATGCAAACAATTATTTTGAAAACAACTCACTGGAGTCTATTAGGCAACAAACAATTAAGCACTTATTTTCAAAGTAAACTGTGTCTGTTTCAACATTGTCAAGCAGCCAGAGAGGAAGGGCAGAAAGGAGGGAGCCCTGTGAATATGGACAAGGGCTCCTTTTCTGTGAAATGGGCACATCAGGAATTTGGAGGGCAGGTCTCTAGACCGCCGGATTCAAATGCTTTAGTCAAATGTCTCCTGTGGCAGCTGTCCACCCAGCAGCTGTGAGAGAGTTTGGAAGACAGATGAACATGTTTATGGATGTTCTCTCTGTCCCGTGAACAGGCACTTCACACCTCGGCCCTCCTGGGCCAAGCAGCGGCCTCCCAAAGGTGCCAAGAGGTAGGGTTTGTGGAGCATACACTGTGCCCCTCCAGCTCCCTCTAGCCAGGGAGCCTAGGTCAGAGCCTAGGAGAGAAACTGGCCAGACTCGTTCAGCAGCTTTGTGGCTGAAGATCCAAGAAGGGGGCATGATTCTGGGCTGGCTGACAGTTCTGGGTCTACCCTCCAGGCTGGGGAGAGGTGTGGAGGCTCGCAAGACGCACAGAGAGAGTCTCTGTTAAGCCTCTAAGTGCTGGGGTTCAGAAGCTATAGGAGAAATGGGACTGCCTGTTGATCAGTGCCCTCGAAGATACATAGCGCCAGAGACCCAGAAGGCAGCCTGGCTGAGGAGAAGAGCCCTGGAGAGAAAGCTGCAGCCGGCCCACCATGGGGGCATTTTCTTCTCCTTTTATCCTTCCTTATTTCCTCAGCCTCCTCCGCACGGTGGGTGTGTGAAGGTCTCAGTGGTCTTCAGGAGGCCCTTTCTAGCTCAGGGAAGTCCAGAGGTGCCAGCCATTCCCAGAGCAGGCCCTTCCACTGTGGGAACATAGCGAGGTGGGCAGCTTGCAGCAGGAAAGATGAGGAGAGGGACCGAGGCCTGGGACTGAGGCCACAAGAGCTGTGCGGCTGCAAGAGAAAGCCGGGGCAGGAGGGCTTTGGTTGCATGGGAAGGAGCTGAAGAAAGTCCAGGACTCTCGAAGGCACAGATCTCCCAGTGTTAGGTTTGTGTGCCTTGGAGGCCCTAATACCACTGGCAGAAGCAGCAATCCAGCCAGCTGCCCACGGACTGCTCTGGGAGGACAGTTTTATTATAGACGATGCAGGGCTGCAGACAGACTGGCGGTGAGCAGGAAACTACAGGTGATACAGAGATGGAGGCACTGCCTATAGCCAGCAGAGAGGAAAAAGGCCTGGCTAGGGAGCACTTCTGGGGGCGGGGCGGGGGGGCCGCATATCCAGGGCGCGGAAGGTTCCCCATCCTGACATTGGCCTTCCCTGCCCTTCTTGTGCCCGTTCGCTTTGTGCCACCAGCTTCTCTTCCCAGGGAATGTTGACCCCATTGAGTCCTCCTGTTCCATTGTAGAGTGAAAAGCCAGACACTCCAGAACCTTTTGTCGTCTCCCCGGCCCTCCACCACTGCTACCACACCACGCTGATCTCCTACACTGACAGACAGAGTACTCACCCTGCCTCCCCGTGGGTGGCGACATGTCACCCCCTCTGCTCCCCCATTCTGCACCAGTTTGCAGCTGCTATATCCACCAAAGTCTCTGGGAATTGTCTCTGCTCCCTCCTCCAGGTCTCAGGCCGTCTGTCTGTCTTTGGAGTGCCTCTGCTTTCTCCTTGTCCTCTCCCCTGCCGTGAGCCCCCAGCTTGTGGGGAGCCTGAGCTCCCCAGCAGGGATATAGGACCTACAGCCCTTTGGTACTGCCCTCCTGTGGCATGCATGGGGGTGTCGGGGTCCATTTGCTTTATGAGGGGTTCTAGGCAGGGAGAACCCATCGCAGCAAAATCAGGACCCAGGCTGAGGATACAGAGGGGCGAGGAATTTCTCAGGTGCCAGTGAGGGTGCTTTCGTCCCCACTGCGGCCTGGGGTGAGGCCTTAATGGCAGCCTGTGGCTCCTTCCTTTCCTCTGGCCTGGGTTTGCCAGTTGCAAGGCAGGAGTGTTGGCAGGGTGGAGGTGGCCAGGGCACTAGCATTCCTGGCCTTCTCTGTGGTATCTTGTACTCGAGTCCACACTGAAACTCTCCACTTCTCTCTTGGTGGCAGTGAGACACCTGCAGGGTCCTTTCTTTCAATGGCCAGACCCATGGGTAACTCTGTAAGCTTCTGTCAGGGTGTGAACACGGGGCTCAGGGGTTGTGGGACTTGTGCACCCCCAAGGAGGTACTGTCCTCAGAACCGACGGGGTTGGCACTGACTCTGCCAGGTCCTTTGGCAGGTTGAACAGACTCTCTGGGCTTCTTGTCCTTTTTTCTAGACCAGTACAAGGATAAAAAGAAAGCAGTGCTTGTGTGGTGAGGGGCTTCTGCACCGAAGCTCCAAGAGGAGACCAGCTGTCTCCAGGGGCGGGGTCCCCAGGCCTGCCTGCCACCCACCTGCCCCATGAACTCAGCCATCCCTGAGGACCCAGCTGGCGCCCTCTCCAGCTCATGTAGTCTCTTTCAGGCCAGCGGTGGGAGGGCAGTGAGGATTTTCCAGCTCCAGGCAGACTGGCCCGAGTCCTCCTGAGCAGGCTGCGTGGCACGGTTCACCTTGTGCGCCTGACAGCGTCTGCATCGGTCTAGACCCTGTTGGAGGAGATGAGCTTATTGACAACTTGGGTGGAAGTCACAGCAAGGACAGTTTCACCTCAAAGTTTCCAAATACTCTATTTTTGTGAACCAATAGCAAAGACTTTGCAGTGGGCAAACCAAGCAGTCTGGCCATCCTACCTGCCCTTGAGTGGAGCTCATCGAACGCCACTGTTGGGGGCCAGACTTCCCTGTCCCGAGTCCCTGGCTCCCTCTGCGTGCGTCGGTCTCTCCTCCACGTCCTTGGCCCTGTGTGTCTCCATCGCAGGGGACTGAGCAATGCCACAGCTCCTCCTGGCCACCGAGTGTGGGCTGGTGGATACCGAAAGAACTGAAGGCCAGGAGGGAGAATGCCCTTTGGTTTACTCAGAGTCCCGATCTGAGGGTAGGTTCTGCCGAGCCCTTCCCTTTTCCCCTTATTGTCACCAAGATAGGAGGAGGACCAAGGACAGACATGAGTTGCAGGGTCCTAGAGAAGGAGGGGAAGGCTCACCCAAAGTGCCCACGATTAAGCCCTAACCTTGTTCTACCTTGTCCTCACCTTGTCCTTCAGCTCCTCCAGCATCCAGGACAGGCCGGACTTGCCTCCAAGGTGTTGACCCTGAGCACTCTAGGGAGAGGCTGCCACCCTTGTCCCCATGGCTGTACCAGCAGGCCAGCCTTCCTGCCTTTACCTGGTCCCCTCTACACACGCCCCCTGGCCAGGTAGGACCAGGAGAGCCCCAGGGAAAGGGCCTCCCTCATGCCCAGCTGGCCAGGTTGGGTCCGTCTATCAGCTCCTTGCTCTAGACAGAGGCCAAAGGTGAGAAATGATTGTTCAAGGTCACACAGTATTTGTCAGACACAGGGCAACTCAGAGCCTTCTCCTTTCTCGAAGGTTTCTCCTGTTCTTTCATCCTTTCTGCTCCCCGAACCACACTGCAGATGGACAGGTGCATGGGCGCCTTCAGCATGATGGATTCTCCTGCCTAGAGTTTCCCAGGGCCAGCACTCTTGACATCGGGGCTGCCTTTCCTCGGGGTCTGTCATGTGTATTGCAGGATGGTGGGCAGCACCCCTGGCCTCCACCCTGAGGGGAGGGTGGAGCCACCAAGAATGTCTCTACTCACTTGGGCTCAGTGTTCCCTGGGGTGCAGAATGGCTCCCCCTGTTGAGGACCACCCGGCTAATCTAGCTTCTCCTCATCTCTGGTGAGCATTAAAAATCCACTGAGTCCTGGGCCAGGGATATAGCTCAGTGGTTCCGGCGCCTGTCTTGCAAGCGCAAGGACCCGGGTTCCATCCCCAGTAACCACATACCATACTGGGTGTGGAGACTCACGCCCAGCAGCAACCAGTACCACATACCACAGTGCCGGGAATGGTGGCTCACGCCTGTAATCCCAGCACTCGGGAGGCAGAGGCAGGAGGATTGCTGTGATGTGAGTTTGAGGCTGAGCTCAGGGCCAGCCTGAACCACAAAGCAAGACCCTGTCTCAAAAAACCTAGAAAAAAAAAATCCGCAGAGTCCTGAGCTTCCAGTGGAGCCTACTGCACCTACATCTCTAGGGAGGAGCCTGAGAAATGGAATTTCCTTTCTCCATGTTCAGATCTGGAAGACAACCCTGGGACCACAGTGCCTTTCTCACTTCCCATTTGAGAGGCCAAGACTGTCAGGAAGGAAGCAGAGAGCAAGAGGAAAAGGGTGCCCTGGGACAGGAGGAGAAGAGAAGATGAAAAGTGAGCAGAAAAACGTTCTGGTGGGAATCATTGCTGGGCCTCACAGTCCAGGGTGAAAGAAGCTGCAAACTCATTTATTCATTCAGTCACCCAGTTATTTATTCACCACCATGTTTTGGGGCCTATGTCAGTCCTCGCTGAGGGTACAAAACTAGCCAGGCACAGGGCCAGGGATTTAACTCAGTGGTTCTGGTGCCTGTCTTGGAAACCCAAGGGCCCAGGTTTGATCCCGTTAACCACATACTATACTGGGCATGGAGACTCACACAAAGCAGCAATCAGCACCACATACCACAGTGCCGGGCGTGGTGGCTCACGCCTGTAATCCCAGCACTCGGGAGGCAGAGGCAGGAGGATTGCAGTGATGTGAGTTTGAGGCTGAGCTCAGGGCCAGCCTGAACCACAAACCGAGACTCTGTCTCAAAAAACAACAACAAAAAACAAAAAAATACTAGCCAGGCACAGACCTGGTCTAGGATCTTATAACCCAGATGGGCACCTATTAGTATCCTTATAGGGCAAATGTCAGCTCCAGAGCCAGGGGAGAGTACAGCAGTGACCTGCAGGTCCGGACCTGCATTGAGGCTGCCTTGTCTGGGCAGAGGAGTATGTGAGCAGAGGTGGGGGCAGGGAGCA